>CAEGAE010071717.1:0-11094 GCA_903067095.1 Girardinus metallicus | reverse complement strand
CCCACCCCTCCAACCGCGACGGGGGCTTCCATCCCCAGCAGGACCGTTTCCAGCCGCACCACCGGCCACGCCCCCACGGCTTGAGGGACTCTTGGTGCCAGATTTGGCTGCAGCCTTGCTCCAATCACTCAGCGGCCATTCAAACACAATCAACTGCGTTGTGCTGCCGAGCCGTACACAACGCCTCTCCAATTACTGACACAATCACACCTGATTGCTCAACATGTGTGGATTGGTCAGTTTCCAGAAGTTACTTACTGCTTCCTGAATGAGCTGGCCTCTGATTTCTGCTCAACGTTTCTGAACCTGTGCTGGAAATATCCTCTAATTTAATCACCCTCCATATAATGTGTGCACTATAAAAAGACCTCAGTAGTCAGTAGGATTTGACTTTTTTGTCTAGTCTTCCTATTTTAAAGCATCTAATAACTACATAAAGTATTCAAAGTCATGTGTCTGATGAAGCCAGAAGGATAAACCAGAAACCATCTCGCCATATGATTTTAGGATGTGATTTTTACAGTTTTTACCCGTTCACCCAATGTAGCATAGACTGCAGCTGCAACTCTGTGAAATCCCTAAAAACACAAATAAATTTGACCAGTAGAGCTACTGGTCAAATTTATTTGTGTTATGCTAATATCTAATTTATTTGTGTTATGCTAATATCTCATCTTTTTAGCAGCTCTGCTAAAAAGATGAGATATTAGCATTTCCATTGAGGCTAAAATCACAATAATCATGATAATGTTAGCCTGCTAACATCTGTGTTGATAAAAACTTAAAACATTAGCCTACAACTGAAACACTATTAGTAAATACCAACTATCTATATTGCAAAGTTATTCAAAACGTGAAAACTTCTCTAAAGGCAGCAGCTAATGTTAGCACTTACAGTGTTAGCATGCTTGGTTAGCTTAGCCTTCAGTGCATTCTGGCATCTGCCAACACATTAGATTTATAATAAAATATACATTTTTTTGGTGATTTATATGAAAGGATATCAAGCTATTGAATAAAATTATTCTGTAAAGGTTTGTACATTTTGAGTTCATGCAGCTTTTAGTAACAATAGTTATATGGACATTAATTTTTGGACAGCTCAGGCTGACTTAAACACCACTTTACTCTTCTAAATAATTATACTTTCAATGCATTTTCACATTTCGCAAATTACAATAATTAGTTGTGGAGATTAGCATTGGTGCTTAATTATGTTATGGAATAGTGATGAATAGTGGGAAAGAAATAAAACTTGCCACCTGGTGGTCCTACCAATTATTTTAAAAAAAACCCATCACAAAACATAAAATAAAGTATAATAATCTGTGTTTGCAATGTAGACATTGTCCATGGGTGTAAAACTTGCAACACATAACTGATTTAATAAATGGCAGCACTTTCTTAATAAATATCTAAAGATAGATGGTATTTGTAGTGCCAGATCTCAAGCTTAATTCCCATTAAATTTTTTTTTTTCTGTCTTTTTACATTGTCATTCATATATTGTTGATTTAATACACCTAGTTTAAAAGAAAATCATTTACATTTTGCTATAAAACAGGTTAATGGGATGCTGTTTCTCTACATACTAACTGATGGTTTTATACCATTGAGAAAAAGCATAAAAATGATTCCAGTATTTCTTCTTATTCAGTCACATGCTGCATATACATCTCTTCAAATCATCCACAAACAACGATCTTCTCTCCTGTCGTTCTCCGGTCTCCCTGGTAAAATATTCATGAACTGTGTTGCTTGTGTTTCTTTTTAATAAAGCAAACACTGCGTGGTCTCATTGTTTGCATCATCCTCACAGCCTAATAGCATAATCTAAATAAACATGAGAAGGCATTCAGGGACAGTTTGCAGTGTAGGTTATTTTTTTTTTCTGCTTGGCATGAAGAGATTGATGGTTTGTTTGCATTCCACTCGCTGCGCGGTCCCAAGCGACACTCTGCTGTAAACATGCAGAACATGTAATGAAAGATGAATCTGACGAGGAGGAGCGAAGGCTTCCCCGGAGATACGAAGCCATTTAATTAACAAAGGACGGAAAAGTTTTAAAGCTGTAAAACTAAGATTTATGATTCTTCTGAGGTGTTTTCATTGTGTATTTGGCTCCTGACATGAAAAACATAGATGGTTAAATGTTTTTGTTCAAAATAGAGTTGTTACTTTAGAAAGACGTCATGTTCTCCTATCTCCCAATTGAAAAAGGACTGTAGGCCTACATTTGGCTAACAGAGCTGTGACATATTTCAGATTAATCACTGCAAAAACAAAATCTTACCAAGTATTCTTGGTGTTGTTTTTAGTACAAACGTCTTGGTTTTGTCCTATTTCCTCTAACTTACAAGTAGCTTTTCAGCAAGATGTAGAAGTTTATTTTAAGTCAATAATTCCTTAATATTAATGGGAAAGTACTGGTTTCACTGCCAGATTAAATATCTTTTTACAAGTGAAAAGAATCTGTTAATTATGGAACAAGTACTTATTCATCAACATTAAGGAATTATTTATTTAAGACAAGCTGCTGTATCTTGCAGAAAAATTACTTGTAAACTAGTACACGTGAAATAAGACAAAACTAAGACATTTGTACTAAAAACTACACGAAGAATACTTGGTAAGATTTTGTGTTTTTGCAGTGTTGGCATATGTGTCGCAGCCTTTACTCCCTAAATCTCTGTTTTCCCATGTACACACGCAAACAACAAGAAGGCGTTTCCTGAAAATCCCCACTTCTTTTTTATTTCTTTTATAAATAATCGTTCTTGGTGACACTAAACAGAGATTTTCTGTGGACGAAAGCCCACAGAAAATTATTACTTTTCCCAGATATTCAGCTACATGTGTACTGGCCCTAAACATTGCGTGTTCTTTAGCTGTACGCAATAATTCTCATTTTAACATCTGTGTCATTTATTAACGTGAATCTAGTTTCTTGATATGAGTGCAGAAAAGTTACTTGTAAGTTAGTTTTACTGTGACTGTAACTGTTTTGCCAAACATAAAGTCAAGTGTTGTCAATAACTGGCCAACCTTTCTCCTGTTTACATCACAGAGCGGTTAAACCAACTGACCAAACGTTCTGGAACTCAGCTGGGGTTGCTAGGCAACGGGGCTTGGCTTGGCTGGGGTTGCTAGGCAACAGGCCGGGCTTGGCCGAGGTTAGTAGGTGAGGGGTCACTGCTTACTGATTTGTGACGTCACAATTTGGCAAGTTTTTTGAAACAAAAATGAAGTAGTGCCAGCTACTTGTGGGTGTGGTTGGAATGTATGGATAATTTTTACTCCGGTTCTAAACTACATACCTTTTTGAAAAGTAATATTAAAAAATAATAATATAGATATATTTTTGGCCTACTTTTTATTGCAAATATCTTGGTACACATAAAATAAGACACATCTAACTTACAAGGAATGTTTTAGTAAAAAAAAATACTACAGATTATCTTACTTATAACATGAGAAAAATGTCCTGCTGGTGCAACTAGTACCTTTTTTAATAAAAAATAAGGAATTATTTACTTAAAACAAGCTCCTATATCTTGCTGAAAAGTTATTTATAGGTTAGTTTTGTCTTATAAATGTACTAAGGTATTTGCACTAAACTAGACCAAAAATACTTGGTAAGATTTTGTGTTTTTGACGTGAATAAACTGTGATTGAATTTCAGTAAATTGACCGTTTCTTGAACATGTGTCAATATACCTGGATCTATGTACGTCTGTTATATTGAAGGAAAACCGTTATTGGACTGAATTAGAAATAAACTGAATTGTCCTCTGTTGAAAACAACTTAGGTCCATAAAAATCATTTGAATCAAATCATGTTTTTGTTTAGTGCATAGCTCTAAAGGGACATTTGTTTTGAATTTGTGCAACAAATGAAGCAAACAGAATAATTTGGACTCATTTGAGTTACGACTGGATTAAACTGCATCATAAAATCTTCGACACAGACAAAGTTTTGAATATTTGCATTTTCAAAATCCAGGGATTTTCAATGTGGGCAACAAGAATGAGCTAATGGAAACTTCAACATTTGTCAAAATGCCCGTGTTTGTGTGTACGGAGGCCAAAAAGACTTTGTTTTACTTTAAAGTCCTTTTTTTCCAGAAACCTCATGCCGCTCTGATCGGTCAAAAGCAGCAAGGAAAAAGAAAACACTCTTTATTTGTTTGAGGAAAGCCAAAGTAATGAGTAAGCTGGCAGTATAAAAATATGTTTCTGAATTATCTTCTGTGAGACACATTTGGACACGTCGCAGATAAGAAAATAAAGGGGACTGAAAACCAATAATGCATAAAATGAGTCACAGGCTGAGGGATGACAGATGTTTAAATCTGAAGGATAGTCGTGTATGTTTCAGGCTTTTCTTCCCTCTCATAGAAGAGAGAAGAATTTAATCTCTCTCAAATTACATAAAGACGGGAAAAATATATATGAAAATATAAATGAATTATTTTTAGTGGAGTTATACACATATACATGTTAACTAAACAGAATTTAATACTTTGAAGTTTGAGGATAAAAGTCGCCTCCACACAAAACTTTTTACAGAGAAGAAATTCATTTTCACATGCATCTTTCTCTAAAGTGAGTTTGTTGGAGTTTTATGTGTTTTGTGTTTCAGTTTTGACACTGGTGCAAAGTATCCACTCAGATCCAGTTCATCCTGTGACTCTGAACAGTTTCACATGAATTGATAAAAGCAATTCTTCATCCATTTTTTTTTTTTACAAAATGGATTTAAAAAAATAAAAAAAGCTGTACCGCTATATGATAACGCTCCCTCAATAGATGAATAATAACTCATAGATATGTTTTTAATTCACCTCTAAACACTTTATAAATTATTTATAAATCATTAATTAAGAAACAAAATCTACTGGTTTCTTGCCAAATAGAGAACCAAATTTGTTCATGTATGTAATTTAAATAAGAGCTGTTATACTACACTGCAAAAACACAAAATCTAACCAAGCTTCTGCTCTTCTGCCGGGGCCAAACTCTGCAGGGTCTGAGTCAAGACTGGAGGCAAAATAATGCTGTTCTGGTGAAACTTCACAACAAAGACTCCCCTTATAGACTATCGCTTATGTATGTTATCAATTCGTCTATAAATTCTTTATAAGTCATTAATAACTGTTTATTATGCATTAATTAAGGGTGAAAAGGAAATTATATGCTAGTAGAAGTGCTTATAGTGCTTACAAGGTAGTTTACACTGCAAAATCTTACCAAGTATTTTTGGTATAGTTTGTAGTTCTAATACATCAGTACACTTGAAATCAGACAAAACTAACTTGGAAGATATAGAAGCTTGTTTTAAGTAAATAATTCTTAATATTGATAAAAAATTACCAGTTACATCGGCAGATAAATTACATGGGGAAATGTTTTGTTAAAAATTAAATAATCTGCCAAAGGAACTAGGATTTTTTCATCAATATTAAGAATTATTTACTTAAATTTCTGTATCTTGCTAAAAAAAGTTACTTGTAAGTTACTTTTAATCTTATGTCAAGTGTATACAAATGTTTGGATTAGAAACTAGGTCAAAAATACTTGGTAAGATTTTGTGTTTTGCAGTGTAAACGTATCAAATTACCTTCTAAGCACAAGAAGCACTTCTTTTAATCTCCTTTTCACCATTAATTAATGCATAATAAACAGTTATTAATGACTTATAAAGTGTCTATAGATGAACTGATAACATACATAAGCGATAGTAGCGTCTATAAGGGGAGTCTTGTTGTAAAGTTTCACCAGAACAGCATTATTTTGCCTCCAGTGCTGACTCAGACCCGGCAGAGTTTGGCCCCAGCAGAAGAGCAGAAGCAGTTTATAAAAATGTTTTGTAGCAGAGTAAGACGTCTGGCAGGAGAAGAAGCGGAAAGTGTTTGTTTATTCGCTTCTGAAAGCTGGCGGGTTTGCACAATAACTCCCTGCGGATAATCTGACGTCAGTCTTTGAAGCCAGACAACACGATCATCATTCCAGTTTGAACTGGAGCCTAATTGGTATCAGTTGTTGAAAGGAGGTGATGAACAACACAAGAAAGGCCTGGAAAAGGAGACTTCCCTTGATTATTCCACATATCTATGCAAAAAAATGCTAATTTCTGGAATAAACAAGCTTAAATAAAAAAGTATCTGTCAGCATTTCAAAAGCAATTTGCCATTTCATCATCAAACCGGTTAATTGAAGCAAAGGTCTGAAGATAAGGTAATTATCCCAGTTTGATTTTCTTCAATGCAGAACAACCGGCGCTTTCTTTTTTAAGTCTTTCCGCTTTTTTATTTTTTTGATCAACTTTTAAAAATGTAATTTGCATAATTTACATTTTTGTTCCATTTCAGATTAGTTTAATCAAAACCAGAAGAAAAAGCAGTAATTAGATCAACTTAGTTACGTACATTTAACTGTTAGGAGACTTTGGTAAAAGTTTAAAGGACAATTTTAACTTCCAATTTGCTCATTTTCACGATTAAAGAAACAAGTTTCCCATCATGCATCAGATCCCATCTGTTCTGGTTTCAGACTGTTAAAATAAACAAGCTTTAAATGAGATAAAATGTTCTGTTTCAGGGTTGATGAATGACATCATTCAGCTTATTTAGGTCTGACATGGCATGTTGATGGAGCAAAATTAAATTAAATTAGATCAGCTTGTTAACACGGCTGTAGATTAAAGAGAAAAAAAATTATATATTTAGCATCCAAAAAACAAAAATGAGTCAGAATAATAACATTTAAATACAGTATCTAAGAGCAGAAATAAGAAAACGGCACTAAATAAAATAATAATTAGCAATATAAAATAATATTTGCTCTTCTCTTCTGTCATTGTTGTCAGAAAACAAAGTTTTCATCTGATATTTGGACTAAAAACAATTTGATCCACGACAAAAACACATATCTATAATTGCACTATACTTACCAAACCTTCTTCTAAACTTTCTATAATGATGGAAAGTTGAGTGGAAGGAAAAAGTGCATCAAAGCTACAGCATGCTGCCATGTTCTTTCCTCCTCTTTACTTTGTTGCTACTTCCTCTCTTAAATCATCTAAAAGAAGAACAAGTGCAATTGGTTTCCCCACGCAGCTTTTTGTTTCTTATTTCTGTTTCAGCTTTGCTTTATGAACCACGCCAGTGTTGAATCATTTGCAGGGTTTTGTCCACTTGAGGTCAGTCTGAAATACTTTTGTAATCCGGAAAAGAACTAATTTATATTTACTATGTGTCGTAAATATGGAACTCCTTCCTTGGTGAAATTCTGCTATAAAATTGTTGGACAGAAGCAATTCAGTCCACATAAAACCGACATTTAATGTTGTCACAGAACATGAGTAAGCAATCAATAATGCTCTCATTTCAATGTGTTGCTGCACAACACATGAAAAACACTCTAACAGCTTGTGGCTAGCTCTCCAAATTAAAAACAGCTGATATTGTAAGTAAGACTGAAGCAATTAATCATGATTAATCGATTATTGTCAACTAATTTAGTCATTGAGTAACTCAAAAGAAGACCATTTGTTTAAAAAAACAACTAATTCAGAGCAGTAATTAAGGCGAAAGTGAACAAAAATATATACATTCTGCATTTAAGGTTAAGTAAAACCAAATTTTGCAAATATGTTCTGCAAAAAACTCCTTAAGTTGTAGTTTTAGCTCAACTTTGTTCCATTTCTGTGAAAAAAATCTACAAAATTCTGTTCACTAAAGGAATGCTGTTGCATTTCAGCCAATAAAATGTTGTTTTCTGATTTAAAAAAGGAACCGAGCTGCATATTAGCATTTTTAATGTGTTTCTAATATTGCATAAAAATGGCATAAATGCCTTTTTGTGCATTTGATCCATGGCACAATAGAAATTGTGCCAATTTTCTATTTGATTAATCTTCAAGAATAATCAATAGATTAATTGATAATGATCGTTAGTTGTAGCCCTAAATGTAAAGTCTTTTATTTATCAGGTTTCACAACCATTTCTGAAATATCAGCAAACATTTTGACTATAAACAAATCATTAAGAATATTGGTTATCATAAAATAAAGAAATAATTCCTCATGCTTATATTTACATAAATCATCCGCTGTTCATCTGTAGAAGCATCATGTAGTATTTCTTCTGTATTATGTAAATATTTCATATTTAAAAAGTTCTTATAATGTCTTTGTAGGGCTGCAACTAACAATTATTTTAGTTATCGACTAATCTATTGATTTTTCTGACGATTAATCGATTAATCGGATAAAAATAGGCACATTCTGCTGATATTTTATTGAAGCCTTTTTTTATACAATATTGGAAATACATCTGTCTATGTTTGGCTTCACTGATTAACAATTGGACAGCAAAAGAAGCCTAAAAGGATATATATTTGTTTTTACATAATTTTAACCAGGCAAAGCAAAAACTAATCAACTTGGGTAAATTTGAGTAGAACACATTTACAGATGAAGACATTTTTATTATTTTAAATACAAAATGTTTGCATTTTTGTACAGTTTTAGCGTAATTACAGCTTTGAGTGTGTCAGCCCTTCAGCAAACTGACTTGTTTGATACTCCAATTAACGATTAATTGATTATTAAATTAGTTGATGGTTATTTCAATAAGCGATTAATCAGAATTAATACAATTAATCGTTTCAGCCCTATGAGTTTGTAATGTAAACTGTATGTTTTTCATGTTGTAAAGTTTATTCTGTAATTTGCAGCATTATTACAGCCCCTACAGCTTTGTGTTTGATTAATACAGTGGAAGTGAGGCAGGGAGGTTTGTGTTTTGCTGATTTGTTACTGGATGTTATCACAGCAGAGAAAACCACGCAGACATAATTCAGGAGGAGAAGCTGCTTTTTTCTCTTTGTATCTAATTTTAATGAGGTTGACTTTTATTCATTTATTTTTTGGGGGAAGAAATGGGAAAATTGGGACACATGCAGTGCTTGCTTAGCCCTGCAGGTGACACCAGCAACATATGTAAATGTAAACACATGCGGCACGCAGCAGCTAAGAGGAATTAGACGGATTTAAGTTATTTGTTTTTGTACATGGCGCGAATCAGTCGGTTGTGGTTTGGTTTTCCCATCTTCCTGCAAACGAGTTTTGAACTCCTGCTTTAAAACCGCTTCTTCCTGGAAGCAAAATAAGCTCCTTCTTTTTTCGTCCTGTGCCACGTTTTCAGCCAGCTCATCACTATTGTTGCTCTGCTCTGTGGCTGTTTGCTAAAACCTGCAGCCAGAATGCTTTTGTCAGAATGAGACGCCGTCAGTAAGGAGTATATTCGCTGTACATATCTGCAGATCTTTACTTGTAGCTGAAAAATAAAAAGGGAACAAAATCAATCTCAATCAAGGCAGACGACATTTCTTTCACAGCTGTACACAGTTCCAATAATGTCTAACGCTTAGAGGTAGAAAACCATGCACTGACTGCTGCTGTTCTCAACAGATTTCATTTATTCTCCCGCTAAAGAAGCTTTAAAACTGCTGACTTCCTCTTTTCCGTTGAGAAATGCGACATATAAATTAGGTCCTTGCAGAACTCGCTCTCTGTGTGCACATGTGGGCCTTTTTATGACATGTTCAGGGGATCAAAGAGGAAACAACAGAAAAATCACATCTCAGCTTTAAATCGAGTTAACTAGGACGCCATGGTAACCGCTCCAAGGCCGAGGTTTCTAAAATTTGGGGCAGCAGCTTCCAAGGACAGAATAATCTTGTTTAAATGGTGAAAAGTCTTCAGCGCAGAACAATGTCCTTTCTCTGGTTTACTCAGGGAAGTAGGAGCTATTATGAGGAGTCAGTATCTTACCCGTCAGGACTTGGAGTTTTAATGAGAAAATTAAGATAACTTGAGACTATCCAACTTGTCCGAACTTTAATATATTCAAAGGTTGTTGAATCTATCACGTTTCTGTGCAGTTCTTGAACTTTCTTTTAATGGGAAGAAACATTTTCCAATGCGTAGGTCACACAAAATCACAAACTTTGTCAATATTCTGTTAATGTCTGTGTTTCCATTAAATTAGAATTGTAATAAAAATCACGCGTGAATAATTATGTTCACAGAATAAGTCATTTAAAAAAAAAATGTTGCCATTGTTCTCCTACCATTTCCTGTCGTATTCTTCGTCGTTTCTGCCTGTAGTAACGTCCAATAGTTGGTCATACGACTCGTGTGATGCGAAAAAAGTGTTTTTTTGAAATTAGCGTTTCCATTAAATAAGTTTATTTTTGTAATTTCAATTTGTGGAATTTTATGGTTAAGGCCAATAGCTACATTTCCATTACAAATGTCAATATTCCACTAATGTTGAAAACACAAAATTTCACAATTGAACCGTTTCCATTAAACAAGAAACAATTAAAATCACATGCAAATGAGTACGGTCCCTGAGGAGCCAGCTCTAACGCTGGTGTTACATCGATCCGAGTTTCAAAGTTGTCACACATACCGTACCCCCTGTGTTAAAGCAAGGGGAACGGTATGTGATGGGTAATATTGAGCAATAAAACTAATATAGAGCACTATAAGGTTGGGTTGTAATCAATCAAGCAACCTGTCTATCTATCTATCTATCTATCTATCTATCTATCTATCTATCTATCTATAACTAGACACTCACACATATCTATTTATTATTATTATAATTATTGTCACGCAAAAACGTGAATAGAGTGACAACTTTGCCGAAACACCTTGTTTGAGCTTTCACGGTGTCCGTAGTTCTCCAGATAAGCAACGAGCACGCGCGCATTTTGCCGCCTGGGCGGTCAGGAGCAGCGTGAAGGGGGAACCGTATGTGACGGGGAAACGCGGATTGACGTAACGCCTTACTCCGACCGGCGCTAGCATACCTTACTCCGACCGGCGCTAGCTCCGGCGTTAGCATACCTTACTCCGACCGGCGCTAGCTCCGGCGTTAGCTCCGCTCTCTGAGGAGCCAGCTCTAACGTCGGTCGGCTATAATACCTTACTCCGGCCGGCGGTAGCTCCGGCGTTAGCTCCGCTCTCTGAGGAGCCAGCTCTAACGTCGGTCGGCTATAATACCTTACTCCGGCCGGCG
>CAEGAE010071712.1:0-121143 GCA_903067095.1 Girardinus metallicus | reverse complement strand
CGATGCTTCTGCTCCTCCATTACAACACTGGAAGCGACAGGAGTAACGTCGTGTCCGTGTCTGCTTTCATTATTCCCTTTTACAGGTAAAATTCTGACTTATAAGGTTTAAAGCTGTGTTTAGGCTCATTACGTTTGTCGAATGAGCAGGGAGTGTTTGTGGCGTCTGCGATAACTTGAGTTTTCTTAAGAGCTACGCTCACGTTAGCTTTATGGCTAGCTGCGTCCTGTGCTACATTTCTTATTATTGTGTGGATATAACCACAATGTTTGTGTGCAGTGTTCAGCGCTCGGTATGTGACAATGTAATGTTTAACACTGCTCTTGAATTATCATTACAACACTGGAAGCGGAAGGAGTGACGTCGTGTCCGTGTCTGTTTTCATTATTCCCCTTTACAGGGGGCGGAACACCTGCGGCATACTGTCGCCAATAGTCAGGGCAGAGGAGACCCAAACTTCTCTGTGTCCACATTGCAAATAAATCCCACATTTGTAAAGCTGGTTAACACTGTGATCAATGTTTGCTGCGCCTACGATTTCTTTCAACACCTTTTAACCGAATGTGATACTGAGTGACCAAAAACTGTACCATGTGACATAAAACTATACCATTTCAAACTAATTCAACTCCTTAGCCACTGTTTGATCTAATGAGGCTAACACTGACTAAATTTGCACAGAAACTTTAAGGTAGAACCACAAATAACCTATTTAGACAGTTTGTTTTTGCTCAGAGTTAGTTACATTTTAATAATAACCTTTCACAAAATGTGCTTAGGAACAAATCATGTTTGGACCCATGTGATAAGATGTGTGATGACACCTTAGATAGGAAGAAGTATTTTCGGCTTGATGGAAAATAAAATAAATGAACGTATAACATTTTTTTCATTTTCTTTTTACATCTATCTGTTTAACAACTAGGACCCTAAACAAAACAATTTAATGTAGTGATGTAAATAGCTAGGAGGAAATTCAGAGTAAATGTGTTTTAATTTATCACTTCTACACACTGCATATTGCTCTTTTTAATATTATGTGCGTTAAAACTGTGCAATAAAGCTGTTTATTTGGATTTTGTTCAAATCTTAAGTCAAACAAAATTCTATTATATTTGCCCATTTTGAAAGGATGTGCATCACATGATAAGTATGACTGACCTACTCTTGATAAATTTAGATTAGATGAAGTTCTCATGTTTTGTCAGAGCCCAGACTCCGTGAAACAAAAGCAGGCAGTCATAAAACTATCAACATCATTCACGGTCTCCTCTCTTGCATGCCCCCTCAGACAATGTACCATTAAAAACAACAAGAGGCGGCTGGTCCAGGAAGCACATTTCAGGAAACCCTTCTGTCTTTGCTTTTTTGCTGTTTGAGGTGTGGGATAGGGCATGAAATACTAAAATACACGAGAGGAAAAAACTTGTGAGGGAAAAATGTTCAGTTTGACACTTATCATTGTCACACATTGTCTTCTGAAATAGTTCCAGTGAAGTCTTACTCATGCTGTGTTTCAGGCTTACAGGAGTTAAAATTAATTAGATGTCATGTAGGTGGAGAAAAGAAGTGAACACCCTGGCTTTTAGACTAGATGATTTTTCTAAAATTATGCAGTTTGGACATGAGATATCTTCATACTATGTTGCTTGATGGTCTTTCAAAATGTCGTATTGACAAACTACGGTATATTTATTCCCTTTATGCAAATGTGTAGCTTCAGAATCCGCTTTCGGGAAAAAGTGTCTTTGAAAGTGTTAATTTCATTTCTCTCCTGCAGCTCATTGGCTTATGATTTCAGTGTAAATTTGTCAATTTCTTTCTTCTAGTCAGAGGTAGGTAACATGTGGCTCCATAGCTGCAATTAACTCTGTAGACCTTCCACAATGGCTATTAATAAAGTTCCCACTTTCTATTATATCAGCATCTTATAAAAAATGTATGTATTTATTTATTTATTTTTTTTAAATCATCTAACATTTGTTGTGCTAACCCAGACCGAGGACAGGATTGACTCTTTGGATTGTAAAATTTGCCCTTGCTCTGAGTGAAGCTTATTGGAGCAGAGATAATAGGAAACATGTTAAAATGTACTGAAATATTTAATTGTAAAGCAGTGAAAGAATTTCAATATAAGACAAGAAAAATTGAGAAAAAAAATGTGAAAACAATAAATGCAGTACTTTAGATCAGGTGTAATCAGTTTTGAAAGGACAAATAAATTGTATAAATCTATAAAGGTTTCACTCTAATAATCTTTATATTGATTTCTACAACCAAGTCTTTTAAACGCACTAAAATCTGCACAGAAAAATGGTTACAGAAGAAAGGAGACCTTTAATTTCTCTAAAATCAACTTTAATTTCAGGAGTGTCTGCTTTTGATTTATAGTCAAGGATTAAAATGCTGCCCATTTCATGTGACTTGCTGCTTATCCCATTTTACATTTTCATCAAATCATATTCTGGGGCCATATCTGTAAAATTGAGAAACCATCAGAGCTGAAGTGGTGGGATATTGAAAGTTCGGCTTCATCAGCAGTCTGTGCTGCTGAAATGAGAGACCTTCAGTAGGCTCCTTCATCCTCCATTCCCCTCTTTTGCAGCTCTTCCTCTCTGTTTTTTAAACTCTTGTCTGGTTCTCCTGCTCACTTAAGGATGTGCTGAGATCTCTCGGTGACTACTTTATCTGCACTTATGTGGAATTATTTAATTAAACAAAGCGGTATGCACATATCCAGATTCTCACATCCTTAGTAAGGCAGAAAGGGTTGCAGCCAGGAGTTACTGTGGCGATAGCCGTTATTGTACTCATGGATAAAATGTACTTTAATTGTGGAGAACTTGTGAATCCATTATCTGTTGTATGTCTTAAAGAGCCACTGGAGATGTTGTGATATTAAGTAATACATATTCTTTTACCATCTTTGAGACCCGATGGGCTTGTAATTAATTTTTCTAACCCCAGATCAATAATATGTAATTAAACTGATTCACTATTGATCATCATACAGTTATTTTGCATGTTATTAATGGCAAAAAATGCTGCGGTGTGCAAATCTGAACCTCAATTTCATCCTCACTGGACTGCATCCTCATAAGTGCTCTGCAATGTAATATGCAATCCGCTGATGGCTTATTAAGATCTTTACAGTCATTTAATCTAAGACTGTGGTCAATTATATCTCTCCGGAGTAGCATTGCAGTTTAATTTGATATAAACAAAACAATAGGCCGTGAAGCTGTGGTCATGATGGAAGCTGATACACCCGGCTCAACGAGCCTTTGCTAGGAAGCAGACTGTCGAGGACTGGGCTGCCTTGCCCTCCCTCAAGGGACCTCCAATGTTTTGTTTGTAAACAATAAATAATATTAATTTCATGCTGGACACCTCCTTCAGATCGATATATATTGACCAAGAGAATCAGTTATCTTTATAGGAGTGTAATTGCGCTGGTTTAAGGACGAATGTCGAACACAAAACACACAAATGATGCCGTGTGCTTTCTTAACACTTGTCAGGTCATTGAGCACGTCTCTTTGGATCATAGCTGCTGCGGCTCATTCTGGACGCCACAATAGAAATGATGGGTCTGTCTTGGTTTTGTGATTGATTGCAGTGCGTCTTAGGATATTGTAACTCAAGCCGATGACGGGAAGAAAATTAATTACAACACCACAGATCGATGAACAACTGCTTGTGTCAACTCCCAAAAGAGCTGTGATTGTTCACTGCAGCCTGATTGAGGAAGCAGACGAAGACCCAGAAGAGTATGGAGGGGGTTATGGCCCTGCTTTCACTCAGCAAACACACGCCACAGACAGAAAACACATTCTGATAATTCCTTAAAACGACTGAAGCACCATTTCTGACCTGAAAGAGGATTGTATAAATGACCATGTATTTATATATACATATTCTTTGATCCTCATTTGAAATGCATGTAGTTTAAATGCTTTTTCAGAGAAAAAAATAAATAAAAAAAGGAACACGCAGTGACAGCAAGAGACACGCTCCAGCTTGCACAGCCTGATAGGACTCGGAGCAGATTAGTAGAATGAGAGAGATCATTACGAGCAACCTCACAAGTGACCAAGGCTGAGTCACTCTCCTCCATTTGGCCGCCTCGCAACTGCCTCCATACTCCCTCACATTCAGTGTGCCTGTGAGGGTTTGATTGTGGCTGTGCATTTCTGCATGTGTCCGTGCTTGCTGGTGTCATTCTCACTCTGACTTTGACCTTTAGCTGGGGATGCTGGACAGAGAGAAGAGCTTAATGAGTTTGCAGGCTGTAATAGCTGAGCTCTATCTAAGGAATCATCCATCTACATGAGTCCCATAATTAGCTGGTAAGTCATTGGTCCTGCTATGTGCTTCCACTTATTATTCTGCTGACTATATGTGGGAGTGGAGGAATGGATAAACAAAGACACCTACACCCCTCCTTTAAAGCGACCGGCCAGACATTTCTGTCAAACACTCATTAGATATAGTTTGTCACCTGTCGAGCGGAACAACTTGTCTTGGTTAGTGCGGCTATTTTATTTCAAACTACTACTTAAACAAGATATGATCTACTCTCCCAGACACAGTTTTCCACTTGTACATGCCTCAGGTGACATCACAATAAGCAAAAGGCAGCTAATTAGAGTCCTTCTGAGCTCTTCTTGTTTTTTTGTTGTTTTTTTTGTCCTTTCTATTCACCTTTTTTATTAGGGACAATCAGTTATATCATTTATCATTATTGGTGGAAAATAATCTAATATGATAAGTAATTAAATCTATAGTAATGACAATAATCTATACCTGATGATGTTTGATAACCAACAAAAACATAACATGGTTGGGATTGGTATTGTTGATATCTGATCAATTTTTTCTTCATGAGAACATAAAAAATGTATATGTTTAACAGTATGACTATACAATCATTGTTTGCCAATTGTAGTTTTGTTTGTTACAATTTGTTGTGCCTCCAATCATGAAGGACTAAGTACATAAAGCTGGTATCACTATTTGATTCAACAATGCACTACATTTTACCCTCTCTGGTTCTAGCAACAGGAAGAGGAGGAGTTTCAGGGAGGAAACTCTGATGTCATAAGGACCTTAAAACTCCACAATTAAGACAGAGACTCTCTTTTCATCCATTGCTCAAGAGGACAATGGGTGAAAATGGGGGACAGCACCCAAACCCCTCACACACCCCCATCCTTTATCACACCAGCAGAGAGAAAGTCCACTCCACGTCCTTGGAGCTAAGGATCCAAAAACACGTTACTATTACTGGATTCAGTACCTAATTTGGCAAAAAAGAATAAACCTTGATCCTGGTTTATTCAGAATTTTGCAAAAAGAACCCTTTGCATTACAAGTTCCCAAGATTGGTCCTTGAAACTGACAAAGGCTGCCACTTTCCCAAGACAGAAAAGGAAGCAGCCTATTAAGCTCCTCTCCAGAGGTGGGAAGTTTCACTGAGTTTGGCCACCTGCTAGCCAAATGAAGCTGATGTTAAGCTAACAAGAACTAAGACGCACTTTTCCAAGCTGACCTGTGCTAGCCATAATCAGGTGGTGCCTCATGAACAGCTGCTGCTAACTATCCTGTTGGCTTTTTAGGACCTCAGTTGAGAAGGAGCTGTTTTTACCTCTCGCGTCTATGGAAGCCGTAGCGAATGCTGATGCTCATAAACAATAATATTGTTTTTCACTGTGCTTTGGACTTACAATAAATTGCTTCAACAGCAAAAGATTTGATTATTTTGGTCTGTTTAAGATACCATTTTATGAGTGGCAACAAGTGCTCTCTGTCTCTTATTTAGCTATTTTTAATCCTTAAATGATCCATCAATGCAGTAACGGATAAACTAAGAATAAATTCTCCAAAGGTTTCTGATTTCTAGTTCAAACAAAAAGACATTAAAGCAATTACTCCATCAAAATAATATTTTGTCTTTCGCATTTTGAAATGGCAAAAATGAAATAAAATTTTAAGTCCATATTGCCTGTCCGTATAGTTTCTAATCAAATCTTTCCATCGGTGGGGTTTACTTGAATTCTGAACAACTGTGGCAAACATAGAGAAGAAGCAAAGAAAAATATTTTATTGATAATTAGAGTGATGCTGTGTGGGTAAACTCAAGTAGTAAGAATTGAAACAAGCAGCACCACTGTACTATCACATATTAGAGGTGATGAAAGCATAAAACATATCCTAAGTCAAGTAAAATCAAGATTATTTGTATAAAAACATTCAGCAATAAGGCAGTTCAAAGTGTTTTCCTCTGAATTAAATTATTTAAAAATTGGAAATTTCAAAGGAAAGCAGCGCAGGAGAAAATCTAACCAGGAATTTAAACAAATTTACCAAAAGGTCTGAATATGACCATCATAATCACAGTTTACTTCAGCTTTGCCTTATACACAGCAGTGACTATTATGCTTTTGGGGTTATCAGAGTCAAACTCAATCTCAACTTAATAGCTCAAATGCCTCAAAAGTTATATCAAAAACAACCAAAAGGCATCGTCTGCCACAATGTTTAATAATTAATGCAAGCTGATTTGCTTAATAATTGGGTGGGCATCATTTGTCCCCCAGAGATTATATCAATCCATTGGGTAGGCATGGTTTGCACACCATGTCCATTGGAGCATCAGCCAGGGTATTTCCCTTTCGATCCATTGACTAGAGTGACAGAACACATGACTCGTGCAGAACGCAGTTGTCTTGAAGAAGAGAAGAAAACGTATGAATAATGAACCAAGTTAATGACTCAACGGAACATGATACATCCCCAGCTTTGTGTTTGATCTCTAGTGATTTATAGCTTATTGTAGCACATTTACATGTCAGCAGGTAATGACACAAAAAAAACAATTCCCTCTAAGAGGTCATCTCTGACTTTGTACTACTGTACTCTTAAATTTCTTGTCTTCTTTATAAGTTTTTAAATGCCTCTAGTGTACCATTTTTGATGTCACCAAAGGAAACACACACAAAACAGAACTAACTCTAACCTTTGTATTTAGTGAAATTTTCTTTGAAAAGCATAGTTCATTGTCCACCCATGTTTTATTGTGTCAAATTATGAACTGGAAAGAAAACTACTATCCTAAAATCTTCTTTGCTATTGATTTCTGGGTAATATAGTCAAAGGAAATGGCTGAGCAGTCGAACAATCATTCCTCTGACACCCTTCAATAAATAAAAATGCCAGAAAAGCTTTCTGGAGTCACATTTAGGCTTGCAGAGTTTGCTGACAGGTGAATGGCTTCTCATGGGAGCGCTAATCCTCAGGTTTCTTCATCTGTGTTTGTCCGTCACTCATGTGTCTCCAGACAAACCAAAGGCGTATTTAACTGAAACTCAATGACATGCAGATGCAATCTATGCTGAATTTGTATGCAAAGCATCGATGTGATTCCTATCATGCAGGGCTGAATGACATATCCATCATTTTCATGTAAGGCAAAGGATATGAAAAGCACACTCGCAAGAGTACGGGTGCATTAATTTCCATTCTCTCGTGCACTGCCAGTACGTGGTTTGTAGTTATGCTTATTGATGATATGCAAATGTTTTGGTAAGACACTGGACAGCAGGCGCGATCCATTCCCCAAAAGCAATCCGCTCCTGGTTTTGCTCCTCTTGCCTTCAACGCAGCGTGTGTGTCTGTGTGTATACCTTCCCTGACTCTCAGCACTCCAGCATTGCTGTGCAAGCAGATGTTCTGTCCTCCGATGCCAATTCTTACGATTTTCGCATTTGGAGAAGGTATCCTTGCAGGCGAAGGCTGCAAAGTGACGGGAACAAGCAGAAACTGCAGCCATTCTCCTCCTTCTCCTCCTCTTCGGCTCGGCGACACAGAGAGAGTTGTGAACGGCTTTGGAGAGATACAGTAGAAGCTACAGTAAGAACCGGGGCGAGCACAAGGCAGCAGTTTCCTCCACCACACCTGTGATGCGTTGTTCTGAGCAACGGAGACGCACGAGCTGGATGCTGATGGCCACGTCGCGGCACGAGGATACATACTGAGGCGAAAAAAGACACTTATTAACGAAAAAAAGCCCTAAAAGTGCATCAGAGGACATTCTACGGTCTTGAAAAAGATTTTTCTGTCTTTGTTTCTCCGTTGCTCTATTTTTCATTGAAACTTAAGTGATTAAAACAGCTTAAAGATGCCCTTACCTCCGGGCCCCTTTGTCCGCTGCGGCTTCAGCGCTGCGCTTCTTCTGCTCGGGCTCATGTTTGCTGGCATCACTTCCACTGGTGGTAA
Organism: Girardinus metallicus; assembly: GCA_903067095.1. Taxonomy (NCBI): domain Eukaryota; kingdom Metazoa; phylum Chordata; class Actinopteri; order Cyprinodontiformes; family Poeciliidae; genus Girardinus; species Girardinus metallicus. Next base: position 112,866 of record CAEGAE010071712.1, on the reverse strand, counting down.
GTTACACTTTATTATTTCGTTTATTTATTTAACTATTTGTGTTGTAAAACAAACAAACAACAAAAAAAAAGGCGCACTGGCTGTAATAATATTAAAAAACATCACACGTGAATTGTTTGTTAGCTTGTAGTTTTTTGTTGTTTTTTTCTGGAAAAGCCTGGGCGCGTGACGGAGCACGTTCTTGGCAGCGGTTATTGTTCAGTAATTTGCTAGCTGTATATCACTCCTCAATTAGCCCGCACCTACAAGGTTACGGCTTTTTCACGGTTAAAACCTCACCTAATCGAGAATTAGGAACCTTCGTCTGTCTGATATGTTACAGATATAAAGATTGTTAATCAACACATGGAAGTTTATTGCTTATTATTCGCCTTTAGCGCAACTTTGAGCAGCACCTGCCTGTAAACCTGCCGCATAATCGATGATTGCGAAAAAAAAAAAAAGAGCTTTGTTCCTATGGTCACAAAAACCTCACATTCGACTTTCTTTATGATAATAAAAGTTGTGGTCTTTGAGTGCGGATATGTTTCCAGCATGTGCTCATCCACTTCGACCTGAATCCTCTGCTGGCTGCAGAGGATCATTTAACTCCACGCTCGTCCCGCCGCCAGGACTCATTCCTGCTGTATTCGCAGTATGGTGACAGCTTTACTGAGTTGGTAGACGACCTACTCGTGCTGATGAGTTATATTTTATGATGTAGCCCTGGCCAGACGCTCCAGATTGCATGCAAATGAGACCTGATGTACAAAAACAATCCCAGTGAGCTGAGCCTGGAGCACCATCAGAGGGAGAAGTTTCTCCCAGTAGCAGAATAAAATCCACGAGGACCAAGATGATATTTTTTATGATAGTTGTAACGTCGGTTAAACTGGACATGATGCTTCCTTATTAGCCTCATGACTGGAGAATGAACTATGTCATGACACCAAGCCAGCCTGAGGAAAAAGCAAACTAAGAAGCAGGTCCCAAGTCTAGCAGGGGTCCTCCATGAGCAGCTCATTTTTTTTTTAATCTGAAAATTTCACATTTTAAATCCTTCAATAACTATCCTATTTTTAATTTTTAATTTTTTTTTTTTACTGATTTATTTCAGAGTAATTTAAACTTGTTCTTAGGAGGGACTGTTTGCGTGTATGGTTGTCTTTATTGTGTGTTCCCCTGTGAGGAACTGGAAAGACTGCTAAATAAAAGTCTAAGTTTCCAGGGTTGATGAAAACAAAACCAGCTAAATTTGCCCGTCCTTCTCTACTCTGCAGAATTTAAATTGAAGTGCTGTATACTGGATAAATCTGCCCCACCAAATGAGCTTTTGTATGCTATTTTTGGTTTTTTAACCCAAGTAGGGCTGCACCGATATGACGATTTGGTCATATCGGTGCAGCTATAGATCTGAAATTAATATTGCTGTTATTGTGTTATGCTTATATTATATATAGTTTATTACCCATTAAACATTGTGGGTAACTCACCGACATTGCTTCTGTAGAACTCCACACAATCCTGCACGGTATCACTATTATTGTCACATATCTAAACAAATGCCGCATGGCATCCACCACCGCCACCATTTGTGCCTGGGTCTTTTTGAAAACCGTTAATAATTTATTATGATTTTATTTTGATCTTGATAGTTGTCCTTCTTGGTTTTTTTCATGAACATAAAAAGCTGCCCTATAATGACTTCACAGCTCTTACAGATCGAAAGTTAGTGTCTGATTAAAAGTAAGTGAAGCAGCCATTTATCCTGACAGAAACCTGAGCATCACAAGGAAAACGAGGGAGATCTGAAATCCTAACACGATATCCTTTCCTCCTTTCTCATTACGTTCAAGGCAAATGTAATAGAGTATAGATAAAGACAGGGGGCTCACCTTGTGCGCCTGTAATTCACACCGCAGCTTTGATTATTTGCGTAGCAATGTCTCTACGTCATCCTCACAGCTGTAAACATCTGGAAGCAGCTGCTTTGTATCCGCAGCCCACACAACATTTGCCTTGCAATGTTTCCGTCTGGTTAACCTTGCTTTGGACAGGAGGCAAACATGTTGAAGTTGGTGTAGCTGTGCCTCCTGCTTCAGGACACTGAGATGATGATTTCAGAGGGCCCTTTCTCTTGCATTAATTACTGCATAGTTAAGAATATATTAAGATTAAACTAACAGACATGCTCAAGGGACTTTGTATAACAAGCAAAAAGAGGAAGCAGATTGTTAGTACTGTTTATAAGTCAGTTTTTAATGATGACAAAGTTGAGTTTCTTGCAAGTGCATTTGGGTTAGTTTTAGGGTTTTATGGGTGGTGTTTAGCACTGGTTCCTAGCCAAAGGGGCGTAACTTTGTGGATCAGTTTAGTGTGCAGGTTGCATGATCTGTGCCTCAGTTTACGGCCACTCTCTATAAACTTGCAGAAATAGGTCAGTTTTTAAGAGTCTAATTAACCATAGGTTGTTTCTTTTCCCTGAGATGAGATGATTAACTGGAGTTTGCTGCTTCCTGCTTTTAAGAAAAGGCTCAACAGGCTTTCATGACCCCGAACAAGAATGAGACTTGTTTGGAATGAGACTTGTTTCCATTACTACACTGTGTGTAGTAATGGAAAATAAAGAGTATAGGCTTTAGTTTTGAAATTTGATTAGTGTCTTTTTTTTGGCCAGTACAAGCACCTTCAAAGCTCCCCTCACAGCTCAGAGGCTACTTTTATTAGAAAAAGTGAGTTCCAGAAATGGATTGGATAGTAATTTGGGAGCCAATTCTTTCCGCATCAGGATCGGGATGGCCTCAGCTGAGATCAGTCAAGCCATCTTCTGTATTGAGCCAAGCTGCTGACTCGGCACCCGCCGTTATCAAAGCTGGCTTTCCTTTTTTTTTGTTCTAAGGAAACATAACTTAGTCAGTAAGAAAAGTACAGCTGTCAATCTTAAGTTTGGGGACTTTCTCTTGCTCGGAGCTGTGAGAGATCTGACAGATCGGTTTAAGGAGTTGGCTTTCAGTTCAGAGTCTTACGAACAACAGCAAAAAAAAAAAAAACTGTTCTGCTTTGCCTGTCTGCGTGTGCACCTCTTGATGTTTTTAGTATGCAAAGTGCATTTGTGTGTGTGGGAGGGTGTTTCCACAAAGATTTGCACACATGCATGTGTGTGTGGTCATGTGCAAGTTCATCTCAACCTCCTGTTGCTTCTGTTGTTTACCATTTGTCCAATCTTTGGTTTGCTGCTTTTTTTTTATTGTGTCTCACCTCCTTCTGAAAAGATCATCAAAGCTGAGATATCAATGTGGAAGAAAGAAAAATCCACCATCTATTTTTTTGTTCGCTTTTTCCCCCTCTTCCCAGTGAGAGTGTTGCCAAGCAATTGTTGTCTCGTTCGGCGAGGGAACCTGGGATTTGCTATCAGGCACCTTCTTACTTGTGTGAGCAATTTCCACGGGGTGTAAACCTTGCGATGATGCAAGGGGCGAGTCATTAAATGACAACAAGCAGAAATCTCTTGCATAATGCAGTAATCTGTGAGTTCCCTTTTGTTATTGTTGTTTTATCAAAGAGAGACGTTTTAGCCAGACGTGTCTCGTCATTTTTCTGTGAATGACTCTGAGTCATCTCTGAGTTGTCTTTCCCTCAGCCAGCTTTGTCTCTCCTCATTGACTCACTAAAGAATGTGATAAGGAGAGCAAAAGCTGAAATTAACATAATTTATTGGGGGGAAATTGCCTTCTGGTCAAAGGAATTTAAAATCACTTCGTTTTTGTCCTGTAGCTAATGCATGGCAAATGATCGTCGCGCATTTGCAGGGATATGGTCTTCTAAAGGGAAATGATAATTTACACCCGAAAAGAGCATTATTTTTTTTTTTTATCATTTTTTTTTTTTTTATGGTCTCCCTAGTCGCTGGAAATAAATTAAAATAACACAGGCAAAAGTACGATTTGTACAGTGTGGCAAGCAAGTTTGACTTCAGACTGTTTAGTTTCCAAACAGTAAATTTGCATGAAGTAAAAATGCAGGACATAAAGCGCAAGAAAGCAATTACACAAAGAAAAATTTAAATGATTTCTCGCCTCGGGTTTACAATCCGCTCGCTGTGAATTTCAAGTTGGAAATGGACAGTATCACAGTGACAGAGCGTAGCTGCTTATTTGCTGGACTCACTTAATCAAATATTGCATTTTTATTTGCCAGCAGGAAACGAAGAGACCTAATTTGAGTTAATATTTTCCTGTCCGAAGTCTGCAAAGTAATTTCCTTAGTCTGAGCCCGTGGTGATTAATGAAGGCAGAGATAATAGTTCAGAATAAGCAAATAAAAGGTAAACAGTGCATGTCAACACAGGTCAGCCTTAAACAGCAGTGGAGCGCGCTCGATTACATGACAAATGTCCGACCGCCTTATCTTTCACAAGGCTGTGTCCCTGCACTTATCATTTGCAAATGGCCGTCTTGAAAAGCGAAGAAAGGACGCAGCCTTTACGGAGGACACAGAGAGGATGGACCTTGCAGAGGGGAGGAGTTGGGTGTTATTTTCTGCAGTCTGTGCAGAGGCTCTGCGAAGGCACTACATCTCTGTCAAACTCTGCCCTTTTGTTTCAATTACCCCATTTCTATGATCCAGGTCTGTGTGAGAGTGCTTAGATGGCTTGGAGGAAGCTCTTCAAGTGCAGCACACAGCAGTCACAATTCCTGCTTGTTTGTCTTAGTTGCATAAAACTCTCCTGGTAGGTTTCTTATCAATGGAAGGTCACACTCAGCAATTGCCTCAACTTCTGCTGTTGTGTTTATGTTGCTGCCAACCATGCGGTATGAGCGACCGGCTAAATGACTCCAGTGAGAACTTGGTGTGAACTTGTTGAGCTGAGTCTCAATTTTGTGTCGTTGAAGGGGTTTAATTGAATGTTCTCGTCTCTGAATCTCCTTCCAACTTTTGCTGTCACGCAGAAAACAAAAATGCAGGAGGTGACATTTAACCTTGGATGCCACAGCGTTCTCTTCCGGAGGAAAAAAAAAAAATCACCTCAGCAAAAAACACGGAATATGTGAAGGCTGACATTGAATCCCGAAGGTCAGTCATGGTGAAAAGTACTCATGCTGCCAGAAGGCACTGCTCTGCTGTTTACCTCGCCTCAATCTCCTGGCCTTGACTTAGCTGAGTGTTATTAACCAGTAAACATGAAAAAGTATGAGATCCTAACGGTATGATAACCTTGAGTAAAAATACTGCTTTATGATATGAGGCTATTCATACACAAATTTAAAGCAGGACTATGAATGCAAACAAAATCTAATTGCTTTTCTTTGAAAATAAAAAAAAAGCAACAATTGTACTTACTGCTTTAGTCATTGTTGTCATTATTGTAAGTGAGGGCAAAGTTCAGAAACCTGCTGCAGCAAAAGATGGGGGAGGGTCATTGCTACTCTATGCTCAGCACAGAAAAAATTGTATAATTCTGGCACATTCTTTTTCATCTTATTGAAAAACGTTAAACTGTAGAAACCGTGTGATGCAAAACGATTGCAACTGTAAAATTATAACATTTCAAATCGTCGATATACATTAATACCTGTAGCCAACCTTACTTGCCTATTAACAAGTGAACTAGAGATTCACCAATAAATCAAAATTGTACAATTTCTTTTTTCTTATTTGCCTCCGATCTGCAGAAAAATAAAAAAATTGTGTTGGCCTATGTATTAAATTCTTCACAACTAAAAGCTCCCACCATTTCTAGTCTACAGTCCATTGACAGCATGTATGATGATACATTTTTTTTTTTTTTTGAATGAAGTGAAGATCAGACAATGGCTAGGAACAAATATTTTCCATAAATGGGGATAATCTTGTAATTCTATAATTTACTGGTTGTTTCAAAACCACTAACTCTATCAAAGAAGTTAAAGAATATTTTATTCCCTTTCATATGTTACAGTCCTTACAGAATCCAAGTCTGCAATCCAGACCTAAAAATACATGCAAATTGTTATCGGACAGAAAAGGGCTGATGGGTGAAATCATGAGTGGAACATAAGTGCTACTTAAATGCATCAGTTCATAACAGCTGTGACTTTCGTTGGTGTACCATCAGAACCAGCTTTGTGGAGAGCAAAGCTACATGACTGAATGGCGAACTGAGCAGAAACGTTTCAGACAAAAACTTTTCATGTAGACTCAGCAGCAAGGATTCAGGTATCAGTCATTAGATATCACTAATGTAACAAAGCAATTTCTTGTGCTTATTTTAAATCAATGTCTGTGGGGATTTTATATGTCCAAAACTGCCTGATAAATGCAAGGGGTCATAAAGAGTCTGTGTGAACTGGCGAGTGGCATTGTGTCAAATAGACTTCTGAGGATTTTGACTATGGTGTGGTAATTTCTCTGGTGCCGTTAGTACATATATAAAATGTCCTGTCTTGCTGCTCACAATGTATTTCGAGGGTAGTCTTGTATAAGGAAATGTTTTCAGATTCTTCCTCTTCACCAAGTGATCAATACTTTTCTTCAAACGGTTAATTGGCTATCAGTCACTGTCAGGAGAAGAGCTTAGAAGCCCAGAGGTGTCTTGGAGCAGCTCATAATAAGAGGCTGTCCTGTCCTCTGGGTCCTCTCTTGGCCTTTACTTCAGGCCAGGTAGTGGCTGGGGAAGGTACATCTGAATGCAATATGGAGAGCCATAGATTAATAGTTCCTTAGTAAGGCCACAAGGGAGCGATGTGAAAGCCATTTCCACTTCATCACACAGTGGTCTGGTTGGAAAGTGTGAAGAGCATGGAAAGAGACAGGAGCTAAAAAACTGTCTGAAGGTTATTCAATTTCTAGTTTATTGCAGCTGTTGTTTGTGGATGCTAAGTATAGTTCTGCACTAAAGTTTGTAGTTTCTTCCTGCGAAATACATTAAATTTTTACCTTTTTTCAAATGTATACATGAATTTAGGGAAAATGCTTAAACGTGAACTACATTGTTTCTTTATGCAGTCATTATAGAGATCCTTCCACACATAAGTTCGACTGTTGAGTGATAAAGCATGTTAAGGGCCACTGCATAACCTTTTCCTTAGTGTTAATGATTATCTTCAAATGCTCATGTGATTTTCTAATGCAAGAAACAACTGTAAACTAATTCCTAAGAATTTTTTTTTAATAGAGACATAAAGTAAGGTTAAATATTGTGGTGAAATTTGCACCTTTGCTCATGATTAAGATAGATAAGCTTCTTTTAAAGTCATGATGGTTCACCTATATTTCACAATAAAAGATGGGGTTTTGCAGAAAAAGGAATTTATTAAATGACCTAAAGTAACATTTTTCCAAAATCTAGTGAAACACAAAGTTTTGCTGTTCAGTTGACTGTGTTTATTTTATATTATTTGGGACTTTTGGTGATTTATTAATGATTCCTCAAATTCAGACAAAGTCAACATTATACAAGTTATAATTTATTTATGCTGCTGCACTAACACCTGGTTAAATGTGCCATACCAAGACCTATGTCAACTATATGTTTTTAATCTTTTATTCAGCAAACTTCTTACATAACTATGGATATTTGACCTTTCTTTTGAGCATAATTAGTAGAGTTCATTGGAACTATTTGGCTTCTTATCACTAAATTAACTTTTAAAAGTAGTTCTCAAATCTTCAACGGGGTCCAGGTTCTATTTTTAGAAAGTCCATTCCACGAACTTAATGTCAAGCTGCTTTATTCTTTTCAAAATCAGCTTTGCTGCGTGTGGGGTCATTGTCCCAGTTGTGTCCGTCCTGCTGTTCATTTGAGTGGATGCTGAAGAATTTGACGATGACTCATCCACTCTTAAACAGCCCCACTGCATGATAATTCAAGCACCGTGTTTGACAATTTATACTTTTTTAGGCTTAGGGTTAGGCTTTAACTTGACTTTTCCAAACATACAGTGTAGCTTTTCAGTGATCTTTGTGCCTCAGTCCTTTTTCCCTAAGGCAGCTTTTTTTGGCTATGTGGACAGATGGGAATCTCAGTCGAACTTGAAGTTGTCCATTTTGGACATAAAGTCTCATTCTTGACTGGCATCCTGTCAGTCTATAGCAATGTACAACTTGCTTCACTGACTTGCCTGCTAACTGTGTAAAATAAAGGAAAATAACCTTGTGCAAATTCAGACTTGTGCAAGTTATTTTTTTAATTGGTATGTGCGATATAATTTTTTCATGTTCAAAAAATAACTTGAAGATTAAATAATTTGGTTCAAATAAATACTTAGTAGCCCAAAATTGAATTTTATCAATATTATATAAATGATGCCAATCATGAGTATGTAAAGTTCTTTTTAAAAAGTTGTCTCGAGTGGATGACAAAAGTAAAGATGAAAACATTATTTAAAAATTTTCTTTTAAAGTAGAGTAGCTTCCAGCAGAACTAGCCATTCTCTGGTCAGTAGGGAAAAGGTAGAGATACAAATAAGCACAAAAACAGTCGGCTTGAGCTCCTCACAAAGACAAATACAAAGTTAATGACTCCAACAGTGGAAAATAAATTCAAGGGGAGGAGAGACATCAGAACAAAGAGAGGGTCTTCGACCCTGATGGGATGTCCCCTAGCAGCATAGGCCAAGGGTATGGCTAAAAGGACAACTGCTCAGGTTCAGTCCTGCTGGCATGACTTAATGGTTGCCAAGCTGTCTCAGTCTCCAACGGATCAGATTGAATACAAATCAAGGCATCTGGTTTATTTTGTAGTCATCTCCAATCTCTGCTTATATCACGACTGCTCTACAGAACGCTCAGACAGTGAAGAAATGTTTGCTGTGGCGAAAAATATTAAAAACTTTTTCATGTATTGCCTATATTTTGGTTCTTATATGAGGTGGCTGAAACTGAAGGGCAGAGTTTGAAACAACAGATCTTTCTCCCAGTGTCCACCCTGGATTTTGTTATTTTCTAACAGCTTGATTAGATGCCCCAACAAAAGGATGCCACTTTTCCTTGTCATAAACCCTCCTCATGGTAGCACACACAGTTTTCCAACCCCACGTACCACTGTGGAGGAGTTGTGGGATGATTTAGCTGACACAGGAGAGGCACAGTTCTGACACTCATACAGCGTCAGAGATGAAGAGTCATTAAAAAGCTGCAGTGCTCTGATACGGTCAAAGTTGAACATAATCATCAAAGGTATGTTTGAGGAAAAAGCAAACATGTCATGAAAAGAATTGATTTTCCTCGAGTCCTTTATAATTAAAAACAAGACACAGAATTCCCTAGATGTCTTCACACAGTTCTAACAAAATTGCACTATTTAGTTTAATAGAAATTCATTGTGGAGTCTGTCAGTTTTCTTCAACTTTATATACATCGTTCACTAATTACTGCTATATACCCTATACACACTTCCACCCAAATGTTTGGCTCATTGTTATGCTCTCGTCTATTTAGCATAACATACAAAAGCCATAATTATAAAACACCTAAGGCTATATACCCCTGCTGGTGCTTGATTGGCAAGGATATCTAAGGGAGAGCCTGCTCAGCTGGAGCTAAATTTTGTCATTTTGAAGTGATTCTGTTGACAAGACAGGAAGAACGGTGACCTTTTCTAATTATGTGTATGTGTCCAGGCAGGCACCAGAGCCTTAGGCAAGCAATTCAACTGAGTCAAGAGAGCTCAGCATTTTGGAGCACATTTAACCCTACACAGATTGTTGTACTGTATAATATTAGATTATAAAGGCGTAAGCGACAAGACATTTTTCCTGGCTTTAATGACGCTTTCATGTCCTTTTACTGATTTTATTTTATTTTGATTTCTCTTCAAAAACTACAGGTAAAAAAAATTATACTGGAAATATGTTTTTAGCTGTAATTCCACATTCATTAGTTATTTATATTAGGAGCCAAGGCAATGACATGCATAGAGTAGTACTTGAAAAACTCTTTTTAAAGCATAACTATCCCTGAATCAACTTTTTTAGTGCTAATAAACTATCTGAATAGATTATTTATCTATCTTTATGCTTTTGTGCAAATTTTGACATTTTCATGTAAACTTATTTCCACATTATTTTGCCTAAGTTCATCTAAGTGAGCATGAGACAGATTATGACCGCAGCGAGCATTGATCGATGGTGTTGCTCAGCTTTACAAATTATTTGTTTGCAGTGTGGACACAGATTGAAATGGGTCTCGCCTGTTCTGACTACTTTCGACGGCATACTGCAGGACAGAAGGGGCTCACCTCAGCATTCGCTGCTTTCTCAGGAAACATAGAGCGTTATAGTCATAAATATCTGTATTAGCACAGGAAAAAGTTGCTAGACTTATCACTTGTTGGTTCTTTCATAACAAAGTTGCGAGAGTTGTCTGGAAAGTGGATAAATATAGTGGCAAAGTCAACAAGTTAACAACATTGCTTTTTTTGCCCTGATTACAGCTATTCTTGCCCCCTTTGCTCATCTTCACTCTTGGCCATGCCGTTCAGTGTCTCTTGGCTCCTCCCACTTTGCTGGATTTTTTTCAAAATTTGTCAGTGCACACGTTCACAGGGGGATTCTCAGGCTTTCAATCAAGGCAAAAATATTTGCACAACTAACATCTAAAATTGTCAGTAGCATCTCACAGTTGACTCATTCTGTCATTTCAAATACCTTGTTAAACAGCTTCTTAATTCGCTGCTTTCTGCAATTTTAACACACATATCGAAAGGGCCAACTTTGAGAGTTCTTCCTATGTTAAATACATCTGCACTGAAGAGTGTTGTTCTATTGAGCTGGTAGCACTTATGTGTGATCCTTTCAAAGATTCAAAAAGGATTGGATTAAACAGTCAGTGTAAACAAACATGTACATAATACTTTTCCTATTTTCTTATAAACGCAGGAACTGAGGGATAAAGTCAGACTGTTTACTGCCCTGTTTTAAAAAAAAAAGAAAAAAGAAATCATCTCTGAAAATCAATCTCATGTTACACTGCACAAGCTGATTCCTTCAAAACATCAGCCATTTATTACCCACCATGAATGTGTTGCAGAGAGAGAACAGCCTCTCTGATCTATGTAGGTTCAGTTATTGTTTTCCCCAAACAAACCATTTCCCAAGTGAAATGAGGTCTGAACATTACAGATTCAAAGCTTAAAGCTAAGCAGCAGATTTTCTTGGCAAGGCCATCAGGAACACCACGCTCACAGGAAAAAAAAAATCTCAAGTCCTTACTCCCATAGAATTAATCATGACAACACAACTACCACCGAGACTCAATGCCATTTTTTTTGTCTTTACAGCTTGCCTTGCACTTGATTACAGCGACTATGGATTTAAATGCTGTCTGACAATGCATTCATGTTGAATCAAAGAGCGTTTTCGTACCTGCAGTTTCTTGTCACCAATGCTTGAATTTCAAAAAGATGATAACTACGGAACAGCTTTTCTCTGGTACTATTTGTTAATATCACACTGTTCTCATGTTTCAGATAATACTGAATTTGATATTAGATAAATACTGTAGAATATGTAAAAGATTAATCAGATAATGTAAAAGAGTGAGACTTGTTTGGGGGACACGAGGGACTATAAATTATGGTCTGCGTGGATCATTCACTTTGTTTCACTCCCTAAAATGAAAAGTGACTAATTAATTTGACTTTCTTTTGCATAAGTCACTGTAGATCTAGAGCACTCATGCACACAAGTGATTGTAGCAATAAATATATGTAATTTTACATAATTTAGAATCCAAATACTGTATATGCAAATACAAATTGTAAGCCCTGTCAAATTTAACTTTCTAGTTCAATTAAAGAACTTTGTTTAGAATCTATACATCTGTCATGTTCATGCAGTTACGTTTAAAAATCTGTTGCACGATTGTTGTTTTTTACATTTATAGTAATTAATTCTAGAAACTTTATTTACATTTCTTCTCTTCTTTTCAATACATTTCTTCTCTTTAGAAGTGAGGACAAGTTTAATCAGATGATAGGTGGTAAATTACCAGCCTGCAGTCAGCTGCCTGCCTTGTTGCTCCTTGTTGCTTACCAGCAGTATTTTAAAATAGTGTTACCTTAATTGGAGTGACGGGTTGCACTCTTTAGTTTCCATAGTTTTACTGCATGCGTTTTTGGTGATCAGAAATATTTCTAAAAAGCCAAATTTGATTTACAACTTAAATGAAAGAAAAGTATTGTAGTCTTCTTTCAGTCATGCCTACCTGAGGAATAAAATTAATAGATTGGATTTGCTCAGCTGTAAGTATATAGACAACTAGTTGTAGTTTTCATTTAACATGTAGGACATTGCAATAGTTGATGTTGAAATAAGTCTAAGTGGAAAATGTGTTTTAATACTATAAATTAAGTTACATTCTGTATATCACTAGTTGTTTTCTGGTGCTATTTGTAAGTAAATCGTAATTACATCTTAAAACCATAGCTGTGTAGCCAGGCCACATGGACACATTAAAAAAGCGAAGCTTGAGCTGTAACCCTCTTTGTGCTCAAGACATGTATCCTTCTAGTTTCTGTGATTTCTGATTTATTCAGACAGAGCCTTTAGGGTTTTATTTGTAGATCTCTAATTAGTGTCCACATTTAGCATTTTAGGGCTTTCACCTCCACCCCATCATCAGATATGGTATTTGGGCAAAAAGAGCCTAACCTTTTTCACACATCTAATATATATTTAATTAACTGCTTCAGGCTTGTATATAGTAAGTTGATATGCCAGTCAGTAAGCCTGTGGGTCATGGGTTATGAAAGCCGAGTGCAGTCTACTTGGAACATATATTTTGACGACAGACTGAAACTTTGTGTGGGTGGAGTGAAGATACATTGCAGCTGGTCCTCAAGTCTTTTCTGTCAAAAAAAAAAGTGCCTTTTCTCTAGCTTCAACAGACGCTACTTAGATTTAATTGGGCACCAAATAATGTGTATTTTTTTGGTGCTTTAACAGAATATTGATTTTAATCTTTCCATTTCATGTTTCAGGAGCTGGTTATGTTATTCACATTTTAAACCCCCCCAACAAAACTCAGTCCAGTTTATTCATTTAATTAATGTGCCTAACACGTTGTTGGAGCAGGCAGACATTTAGCGTCCAATAAGCATGAATATAAGGAGGTATTTATCCTATGTGGCTGCCTTTTAATGGATGTCAGTTGGTGTCCAATTTCAAGCAGTGACTGAAAGCCTGCTGGCCTCCGACCAAGCCCAGTTTATACGATATTGTTAACAGCTCCTTTTAATGACTTCCTTCATCCTTTATTTTTGAATAACTTTCACAAATTGGTGCTCCTTGTTCAGAACGTCTCATCACTCATAAGCAGAAGACACAGAGGAGTAGGATTCATCTCCGTAATTCCACATTTGACAGTATAATTGGAGATGAAAAGTCAGGTGGGACACACTTGGTCTGACTGAAATTGAAATATTATGACTTGTTAGATTGAAGGGCTTGGTAAGGAGTTTATATTTAAAGCTGTAGGCCTTTTCAAGTATACAGAGATATAACAAAAACCATACAGTACAGGGGCTTGTATTAGTTGTTTTGAGGTTTGTTTATTATTTTGTGTGTCTACTTGGTCAGTCTGGTTTCCGTTTTATTTTTGTTCAGTTTTTCTTAGTGATTCTAGTTTATTTTTTGTCTCTAGTAATTCTTTGTTACTCTAGTTTAACTATGTTTCTTAGATCTAGCTAGTCTTTAGATTTATTAGATTAGATTTTGTAATCTTAAATACTAATTTTAGGTTAGTATTAGATTTATCCATACTCACCTGCATTTTGGTTCATCCACAAACTCTCCATTAATGACAGGGTGGTCACAAAATATTACCAAATGTCCATTTTTGGGTGGTCTGATATCACTGTATGCAGTGCAACTATTGGACACTGATTCTCACTTTTATGTTTCATGTTCCTTCAAAATGATGAACCAGTATAACAACACTGGTTTTTAAAAAGAAAACTTTGCTACATGACTTTGAATTTATTAGGAATTTCATAGAAAATAAAACAAATAGTTTAGCTAAATGCATACAGTGGCACTAATATTTAACAATCTTCACAACGCACGTTGTAGCCATCAACAGTCTTCTACCAAAATTTTATCTCAATATTTGACCACAATGTTTTATTAGAAATGTTGACGTTAATTTGTTTTGGTTGGTTTTCTGGCTTGTAAGCATAGTTCAGTATACTTAATAGGATTTCTGTTGTGGGTTGGGAAAGATCATCCCAGAGGCTTTTTCTTAACTTGCTGTATTTATTCCAACAGCAGCTTTCATGTATGTTTGATGCCATCCCCCCTGATGTAATATCAACTTCTGTTCCAGTTTCAAGCCTTCGGCTACTTAATACATTTTAAGAACTCTTTGATTCTTTTAAGAATGCTTTTTGTGTCAGTTTTTGTCTCATCTGACCGTAAAGTTTGACTCAAGAAGGCATTTAGTATGTACATGTGTGCAACTGCAAGGTTCAATCAAAATCAAAGGTGTAGTTTTGGACTAGAGGCAATTTTTTTATTTGTTTTTTTTTATTATTAGTACAATTTTTTTCGTGGTAATATATTGTAAGGTATTTGTGTCAGCCCAGTCTCCCCTGGGTTAAAGTGCAGGTTCCCTTGCTCTCCTCCAGTTGTGGGAGCCGTATAAAGGTGAATTAATCCACGTCTCCCTGGAGAGGTATAAGATGAACACTGAGCAGCACCCTTCTGAGGGTCTTATTACCGCTCGGTGCTCCTATTAGTGTCTAGTAGAGAACCGGTAGGAGATAATGAATTACAGTGTAAGGGAAAAAGCTAACAAGAGAAGAAAAAGAGAAAGTAAAGTTATTTATTAGCCTTCACTCGTTTCTTGCTGGGCTTGTTTAATGCCTCACCTGGCATTAACTTTTTTTAGGCTGCCACATCTTGACGTAAACCCAAACAACAGAGAAAAACGTTGTGTCAGCTGTAATTCTGCTTGTTTAGCGTACTGGTTGGGTGAAGCTTCATGTTTATATCTGCATAATTACCGTGTTGTAACATTTTGAGCTTTTTATGATTCACATATATTATTATGTTCCATCGATAGAGCAGTTTTACACAGAATCCAGTGTGTCTCCATATTTGTTACCTAAAATAATGGAAAAACTCGTTACTTTACGTTGGACTTCTCACTCGTCTTATTTGAAGTTTCAGTCTTCATATTTCCTGTGTGTTTAATTACTTTCCTGAGCTGCACTCTGGACTATGTCTCTAAATCACTTCCTTACTGTGTAAAGGAAGAACTGGGAGGAGAACTTCGGGATCCATACTCAAATATTTAAATTCATATTTCTGGTTTTTAAATTAAACAACTGAAAACCCAGACGGATTAGCTTAATACTGAACTATTGAGAAGCCAAATGCAATTTGGCTTAATTTCTAATTTCTTGCAACATATACTGCGCATAACTTTGAAAGTGTATTTCCACCCATGTAATGGCTGCATAACTTTTCTGGCTCCATCAAGTTGTTGTCAGAATGTCATTCCACTTTTTCTTTACTTGTTTTCAGCCTTTAAGTCTTCTGAAAACTCTAGGTTTCACCTCAAAAGGCAGAGGAATTATTTGAAGATAAGTTGCTGCAATGTAACCTTTGTGAACTACTCTACTCTCCTGTCCAGATTATTAAAATAAAGGATTTGTTCAACTCATAATCAAAGGATCAAGATTAGCTTGTAGGACAAACCAACTAGAAAGTTAAAAATCTCTCCTTTTGTAGGATAACATGTCTAACACCTCATAAAGGTTCTTTTTTCTTCCCTTAGACACATTCAGCTTTGATTTTGATCAAATCCCTTCTACCTTTCAGATTATTTTTTCTTAATCATTGGCATATTTTAGCTCTGTTCACTCATTAAACAGAACTGAGAAGATAAAGTCCATCATTTATAAGTGTTTTTTTTCCTCATGAGAAACATGATATATACCCCTCTCTTTATATGTATATATATATATATATATATATATATATATATATATATATATATGTATAGATTATACGTCTATACATCATCTGTTTTTCCAGTATTATGTCGTAGTATTATTTTTATTTTCTGTCTGTACCAGACTGCCATTTTGTAGTAAGCCAGCAACGGTGCTGAGAGCCTTCCCCAGTCTGCTGATTATTGCCAACGCCTAAAGCAAACAGCAGGACCGGAGGTCCCACAAGTCTGAAGCAGCCATGCAAGCCATTACCTGCTATAGAGTGCTTTATGGTATTGTAAGCACATGTTAGTAATAGTCTATATGGGAACTTGAGTAAAAATAACACAATTTTATGCTATTTACGTAACAATAATAACCAACGTAAACAAACATCATATATCAGGATCTATTGTGTTTTATTTTAAAACAGAACAACAATTATTTCTACTGCTGCTGGTTATAACTTTCTATCTATGACTTTATCATTTTGGTATATAAATAATGTTGATGTATAAACTTTAGAAAAAAAATGTAACTGTATGTTGTTTTTTATGTTATTATGTCTCTAGGGCATAGTAAACTGACATCTAGCTGGACAGTCAGGCTTTCTTATCTGGTAGTCAGCCTGCAAATTATTGCTTAACATGAAGTTAATAGTTTGATAACCATAGTTTAAAACAAAGTTATCTCAATAAGAATGATAGGTGATGCTCCTTTATATCACAACTTTTGTTTTACTATCTAGATTTATTTCTGAAGAGTAAAATTTGTCTCTAATTTGGGATTTTTTTTACCCTTTTCTCCACACTTCTGGAAACAGTAAATGACCTGTATTTTATCACGGCAAGAGGACCCCAGAGCCCTTCACACTACAGTCAGTCATTCACCCATTCACTCACACATTCACCTGCTGATGTTGGCAAGTTACTGCACCTTAAAAATGCAGAGATTCTGCAGGCTTGAAAGTTACTTTTTAAAACATCGGTACATCTTGATGTATGGAATGACTCCATGACTAACTACTAACTTAAATTTACAAATAGCTATTTTAACAGTTTCATAACAAATAGTCAAGAGAGACCTACTGTTATTAATAGTTTCAGACAGGGGTGTAATGAGATCTTGTGATATGTGATCTAACAAAATTAGAATATCACGGCATTTCAGATTGAAGTAAAATATGTCTCAGGAAGAAATAACAAATTCAGGTATCTCCAACCTGAGAACTATTGCCTTGCAGCATTCCAATATTTTCCTTCTCCAGCACACCTGAATCTAAGTATTGAATTATCTCTTCAGCATGTCATGAAGTTTGGCAAAGGTCTGGTAAAAAGCCCTTCATTTGACTCAAGTGTGTTGGAACAGGGATGCGTCTAAAAGTTGTAGGGCAGTAGGTCTCAAGGACTGGAGTTGGAGACCCCAACTCTGGTTATCTATTTAGCTGCTAACAGTCCTCAAGATAGGATCTGTTGCAGATCTCTGTATCTCTGCTAAATCAAATTGCTGTTTCACACTTTGTAAGGAATCTTTGCTGTTATTCAAGATGTTTAAAATGAGCAAGCCTAAAACTGATTATTTTACACTAAGTGAGTTTCAGGGCAACTGTGGATATTGGGTAGAGTAGTAATCTGGCAATCGGAAAGTTTGATTTAATTTCAGCCTGCTCCTGTCACATGTTGATTTGCCCCTGGGCATTGCACTTAACCCCAAGCTATCTATCAGTGTGTATCTGTGATCTAGTCAGTATGACTAGAAGAATGCCACATTTTATTTTTAAAATCATGAGAAAATAACATTTTCAAATCTGGAATAAAGTCCTTCAATCCCAGTTTGTGATATTTGGATTTTTCTGAAAAATATTTTTTATGAGCTGCATGTATAGTCACATCCCTACGTTTAGATTAAATTAAATTAGCTGAGATCTGTCAGAGGGGATTTGGCAGTTTATGGTGCAAAAGTGCTGTGTTGTATACAGCAATGCTGGAGTCTTTACAGCATAAGCATTTCACTTGGAAGATATAATTTGACAAGTGTGCAGTATTTCATTTTTGGGCACTGAGGCATGATACTTTCTTACAGTACATTCCTCTGTCCTTTCTTAGCATATGATGCCCCGCTGTACAAATTATTTGAACTGCCAGAAGGTGTTTGATTTATGCTGAGTCTGAGTTATCAGCTCCAAACAGGCCATGTAGCTTCTCTCTTATCATCTTATCCAGCCCCTTGCACAATTTCACCATGTTTTTGAGCTCAGCCCTAAATGTGATGACAATAGTCATGAGCAGAGCACAAAGACAAAAACTGCCATTTGCAGCAAAACCAGAACCTCCCCCACTCGCCTAATTTTTCTCTTTTTTTTTTTTTTGACTCCCCTACAATGTTTTTGACAAGATTGTCTGGCGGTGTCGTGCAGTAGCACAACCCAGGCTGTTGTGGGTCCTGCCTGCTGTGACCCTGTCATACAATTAGCTCCCTTCTTTTCTGATGGCGAGAACAAAGGTGAACTTGGGGAGCAGGGGCTGTGTTCAGTCAGAGCGGAGGAGTGTGTGTGACACGCTGATGACTCCGGGGCACTTTCTTGACCAGAGGAGTCGTTGACTGTCACTAAACATCACTGTCTTCCTCCCCACTAATGGCATCTCCAGATTGTGCTTTGAGGAACAAAGGCTGGTTGTACGAGATACCGAGAAAGGAATAAAGCGACCCCATTAATGCTGCCGAATGTGGTTTGTTACAGTGGCTGTGGACTTGTTGAAGTGTCCTGACAGATATGTACCAAGGAACAATTATGGGGTGTTGGGTTTGATGCACGTCAGTTTCTCCCACATGTTGGGCAGATAACATGTGCTTACCAGAAAGAGACAGAGAAACCCGCGGTAACCAATTCAAGTAGACGTAACTGTAATTGTCAAGGTTCGAGGCTGGTAACTAAATCAAGCTGTAATGGGGACGAAATTGTATGTTTTATTTATGAGGGTAAATGCAAAAGGTGAACATGTTATCAAAACAAAGCCATATGCAGATTAACAATTAAATGAAATGTTCTGAAAAATAATTTGTAATTTTCCTGTGGCTTTGGGGAAATAGAAGCCGAATATCTTTTCAATTAATTGCTTTCCACTGAGTGAAATTATATCCCATGCAAATTTGTATTATCCTTTTAATAATCAGTGCAAAATAGCAGTTGATTTAATTGCAACTGATAGTATTATTTATTCAACCTTAGTGATACTGGATTAGTCATTGGGAGGTAAAGTTAATTTGTTTGACCAAATAAAATATAATTTTCATAGTTGTGTTGGTGAAAAATAGCAATAGAGAACTTTTTGGTGTAGAAGTGTAGAAATGTGTCCACTCATGTTTGTCTGATTCAGAGCAACTGGTTTGAAAAAGAAATTTGTTGGCCCAATTCATCTAATTGACTTTTTTTTTGTAATGTGAAATGACATACATAGCCCCAAACTACGGGGAAACGAGTGACAACATTCCAGCGCTGAAGCTGTCAATCTCTGCAAGAAATACTCAGATTGGGGATTTTACTGCCTCAGGTGCAGAGTCACTGTTCCTGTGCAGAGCTGATTGATAAAACCAAATAGGATCTCTGGTGTAGGTCCTGTTTGAAAGCACAGATTACTTTTAAGTTAATCTATTTCTGAACATGCCGCACAATAGCCTTTAAGACTTGTATAAAAGTGAGAATGTTGATGAGCAAGTTTCTGCAGTACATTGTGGGAGGACAACACTTGGCATCAGCATTGTCACAGTAAATTTCTGTCTTCATGACATTTGGAGTCAAAACAACAGCCTGGGAATACATGCCCTTCAAACTGACATGATATGGAGCATCTCTGTTTTCAGCTAATGGCCTTGTTAGAATTACTGTTCAAGAAAGTTAGTTAATAACCTGAAATTTAAAAAAGGACATCAGAGTGTTTCTTGGAGTAAGCGGTATTGTCTGTCACTCTTCCTGTTCCTTAGGTTGCCTGTATGCTAGCATTTGTGTCAGTTTCAGGAAAGCTTCACAGTCTGACATATTTTTGAAATAATATCCCATTTAATTTCCCTGCATGTCAGGTAATTGCCGTCAAAGCTCCTGCAATGTTTTATCATCGTATTCTGGTCTTTTAATTTACTGATGACTTTATTTCTAAGGATTACTTGGAACAAGGCACTAGAATGAGAATGTGCAATTTGTTTCTCATCAGCTTCTCGCACATACATGCTCATGGGACTCTGTTAGTTAGTATTTAAGCATTGCATATGTCCGTAAATATTCAAATGTTCTCCCAATTACAGCAAACGTGCATCTGTATTTGTTAGTTCAGTCCTGATATGCTTGTAGAAACAGCATTGTTCAGGGTCTCCACCCACTCATATTGTTGTTCTCCATGAACAGTTGGTGGCACAGTGGTAGACAATGAAATTTGCGAGAGATTTTATTTTTTTTTCTACCTCAGTTGTAGGGATGTTTGTTGGTTTTGAAATCAGCTCTTGCTTTGTTAAAGTCTCCATTCATACTGGAAGTCAATTTTTCTTTTTAAATCTCTTTAATGATTAATATACAATACAACACAGTTTCAAGAACTTCTTTTTTTTTTTTTTTTTTTCAATTTCTAATAGACCAAATATTGACTGTCACTTCTGCTCTGGTTAGCCATTTTAAGAGCTGAACCTTTAATCCAGCCATCTAAATGCAGTGTTGCGTTTGTCTCTCAGTGGCAGCCATAATTGTGTTAAAACATGAAATTACAATGTGCAGGAACAGTCCCTTAACTGTTACACATGTTGAATTATTTTGTGTTGTTTAGAAATATTCTTTATGAATTACACAGCCTTTTGTTTCACAGAGTAGACAGGTTCTTTATTAAAAAAAAACTACTTCTTATTAGAAGGTATGCACCAGCCTTTGTGAATGCATTGTCAAAGTTCTCTAGGTTTTGTTTTCTAAATATTATGGCTTTCTTTTTTTTTTCTTTACTTGTTTGCACAAAGATATTTGTAGAAACAAGTAAAGAAATACCTGTTTTAGGTATTTAACAGCAGTTAAATACCTAAAAAAGTCTTCCACAACATTTTTTTGGCAGTTCTAATAATTGCTATAAAAGTTATAACAGATGATTTTCTTTTTCATGATAGCCAGGGTGTTTTAATTAGTAATCCATAAATTAAAATAAACTTAAAATTTAAAAGTTGCAAAAAAAAAAAAAAAAAATCCTTAATATTTTGATGTGACAATAGAAGAGAAATAATCAAAGAAGTCTTTGTTGAGCGAAAGCTAATATAGAACTTCAACACCATCCTCCGAATAGAAACAGCACCTGATGATAACAGAAGCTGCAGAAATCACTGATACGACTTCATTAAATAAACCCTTGACCCCAAAGATGCCAGGATGATCTATTTCCCTCAAGTCCCTTTATTTCGCTGGTGTATGGAGATCCCATGCAGAGATTACCACTGCACTATCTCCCTATCTTTAATTTAGGAATGCAGGAGGACTCCTCCTGGGTAAGATGGTTATCCACACTCTGTCTGTCTTATTTCTTCATGCATGTTAGCTCCAAGAAAGCCTCCTTTGGGACCACATAACAGGCTTTGTGATAGTACACGAAAATGGTTTTCTTTGTCTTCTCTTTCCCCTGCGACTTCTGGCAGAAGCTATGGAGACAGAAAATTTCTAAAAATTTCCGTCTTGATGCTTCTGAGAGCTACGATATAAGACACTAGAGGGTTAACTAACCAGTTCACTGACATGAGCAGTACATCTTTGGAATTTGCTTATTTTTGCTTTGTCCTTTGGGATGTTCATGTTTGCGTTTCTGCAGAAGGTTGAACACACAGGGCCAGTGGGAAGCGGCTTCCATACACTTGCATCTCAAGGACATCTTTGCAGGAATCTTGGCAAAATCAAAGCAGCGATAATCTTCCTAACCACAAATCTACCTCTGCTTTCACAATTATCCCAGTAAATCTGGACTGAAAGTATTTTTTTCTTCACCTTTCAGTTTATGATTTCAAAGCTGGGCAAAAACAGCAGGAACAAAAAATATTTTTTTTTGCCACACTTCTAGTTTGACCTACCTGTTTTCTCACTGAATACAGTCATTTGTTAGATTATAAAAAGTGTTGAGTGCCTGAAAACAGGAAGAAAAAAACAATCATAAAGGCTTTTATCTGTAACTAAAACTGATCCGAGGTCTGCCTGTCATGACGGAGCGTTGACGATGATGTCCCAAGAGCTTTCATCTTTGCTCCTTACATTTGCCTTCTAAACACTGAAAGGCTGAGAAAACACGGCAATTTGTCTGAAAGGAAGCGACTCCGATCGATAGGATTTTCATTACAGTTATGTTTTCATGCTGCAGCAGAGGCAGGGTGTGGAGCTCTGATGAATGAAGCATTAACGTTCACCTCCTCTCTCTCCTTCTTCCTCTCAGTGCTGTCACTGTGATGATGCGGGTGTGCCAGGATGAGTTTGCGTGCTGGATTTTATCCTCCTCTGTGCCATGTTCCCAGTCAACAACTGTCTATTTTGTCACTGGAGATTTCAGGCAGTGTCCGGGGTTTGCAATGAAGGAAACATATGAGAAAGCATTGTCTTTCTGAGAATGGCACTTTATTGAGTTATCGCTCACTAGGTCCACTTTGTGACGTTGAGCTAAGCAGCTTACTTGTGGCCTTAAAAATGTGCAGCATGGTCAACAAATAGTCAAGTTACTCTGCTGACAATTCTAATGTTTATCTCCATTTTCCACTTTGGAAAAAACTACATGGTGTGTAGTTTAATTATGTGTGTAAAATTAAACTACACACCATGTCAACAAATGTCTTGCAGGCTCTGGGTCAGTTTGCCTCTTCACCAGTTCTTTCCCAAGTTTCAAACTGACATACTACTTTTTTATCGACTCCCTGTTGTGTTCTAAACCCTTGTACCTTAATCGTTGCATTCCTCTAAGTAACCTCCTGCTGGTAGATATTAATAACTATAATCATAGAACCATGTACTTACAGCAGACTGAGTACATTATTGAAAAATATTAATTGTTAAAGTGGGTATGAATGTTCTTTTGGCAAGCTCAAGTAGATCGGAAGATACAAAACGTCCAAAAAACAGACAACTTGAAAAAACTGCTGGGTACAAAGGGACCAAAACTGCAAAGGAACAAAATGGTGTATGGTAAACTTGACCATACACCATTTTGCACCACAAAGTTTTAGCTTTGTTTTCTTTGACTTTGGCTTCCTGTGAAGGGATGTAAATGTCAGTTTTCAATATTTGAGAACAAATATTCACTACAGACCTAAAAGCATTTAATTAATTAGTTTTTGCCGATTTCCTTTGAGATCAAATCTTGAAATACCTCTATCAAAGCGAAATACAAAAGAAATATTAGACATCTTCTTTATTTGATATTTATTGAGTTCTCCTCAGTTTTGCTAATCATCTCCAAACACACGGAGAGCCATAAACTAACAATTCAGCATGTTTATGGAAAGTTTCAAATTGAGATGACAAAAGTTTGATAAATATTAGATAAATTGGGTCACTGGAATTTTGTCTCATTATATTCTTTGGTCTGCAAATAGCAACAGGTTTTAAATTGAGAGACTACACAGAGGATTAATGTGTCTCACGCAGCACATAGGAAAATGCAAATCAGCACCTTTGTGCAAACCACAACAGCCCACTCCCTAATAATCCTCCTTATGAAACAGCTGTGGCAGGTCAGACACAAAACAGCTCACAGGGGTCGTCCAAAATCGAGCTCACTCACACAGAGGGCCTATCGCATTATACCATTTTGCAATTACTAAACAAATGGCCAAAGGCTTACAGGTGGGACTGGTTCACTCTCTTGCATGCCGTGATCATCATTCATCACATGTGGAGTGGCATCCTAATATATTGGTTAGTGTTTGGTTTGTCTGTAATATATGCATATCTCAAAACAAGAGAAAATTGCTCTCAATCTCATTTCTCGGTTAATAGACGACTACACTGGCTGTGTCAGTGTGGCTGTCAGTTCTAGCAGGCAGCAGCTGTGAGGAAGTGTCTAGCACAGAGTTTACTCTTTAGTCTTCCTGCTCTATGGTGCCTTGCATCTGTGCGCTACTTGTGCCTTAGCTTTTTTTCCCTCCCCTTCTCTCTGCAGCTGCATGTGTTTAACTGTTTTCCCTGTGATTAACGATCAAGCTTTGAAATTATACTTATTGGACTTGTTCACATAAAAACCGAAGTGAGCTAATTAGGTTGTATTTTCACAAAGAACCAGTATGCTGACATAAATTACTGCAAAAATACTTGCAAAAGTTATTTCTCCAATTTTATTTCAGAGACAGAGGACTTAATGACTCTTCCCCTATCCTGTCTAGCTAAAACAAATAGGAATGCTAGTCGATCATGTTTTAGCAACCATAATGATGTGTGAAAAATACTGTGGGTTGTAAAAAATGGGAAGTTCAAAAAGCAGCATTAGCTAAACATGATTTAAATTGGAAGAAGTCACAAAGACAGTTCTCTCTGTTCTTGTTATTCATTTCAGAAAGTTAATTTTGACCCCACAGAGCTCCATCTACATCACCAATGCATCAGTCAACACTTTGTTTTTCAGAGGTTTTTAAAATATGGTCCATTTTCCCATTTTTGTTGTGCTACTGGAGCAATTAATGGCTTTATTTTTTTTTTCCATAATTGCAGTCAGTAGATGGAATTACAATAAAATTTACTGAAAAATGCCAATGATATCAAAATTTACCAGTCACTATATGCCCAATAACACTATTTCATATCTGCTTTGCATTTCAATGACATACAAAGATAGGAAAATAATGCTCCAGCATTGCTTTCCTAAAAATCTGAATGCTGCAGATTTTCATACACATGCTGAACACACATGTGCACCTGTCCTCCTTAAATGTTGCACTACTCACACAATAATAATGTTATTTGATATGTTGTCCTGCTGGACTAATAATGTTTCATTCATCTCAGCATGCTGAATGCTTGAAGTGGCTCAGATTGACAGCGATCCAACATAAATTCTGAACAATTTTGCTAATTTTTATTTGATAACTTTGGGCTAAGGTCAGACAAACACACTCTCAGTATGCAAAACAGGGACATGTCAAAAGTTACTTGCATTCTTTAAAGACACCACAGGACTGAAAGTCTCATAAGATGCACTTTACTGCTTTACTTTTAAAGACATATGTGAACTGTAAACAGTGTGAAAGCACTAAAGCCTCAACGGGACCCCTGTGAAGGGTTCAAATAACACATTTGCGAGGTTAATTAGAAAGATATTTTTTGAAGGCTGGGTGTAAATGTTTAGCACTTAAAGTCATCAAATCATTGAGATTCAGAATGTCTAAAATTAGAAACTCACCAAAGTTTTGGAAAGCAGCATAAAAAAGTTACTTGTCACATGGGAAAGATATGGATGTACTTTCCCTGCAACAATACCTATTATGGTTTTGCAATTGTAAGTGACATTTATTTCTTGCCAAAGGCCAAAGTTTGTTCACACTCGTGTAAACCATGCTATTCTTGCTTCAGGGGATGTTATGCTGTGACATTCTTTTTTTTTTTTTTTTTACATATACAGCAGAAACTGTAACTTACGGTTTTAACTTTAGTGATGTTAGAATAACTTAGCCAATAATAACCTGTGGAGTAGTGACTACAAGATGTGGGATTTATTGTATGTGTGCGCTTTATAATGCCAAAATAACTAAGTCACTCAATGTTTTTGTTTTGGTTCTGAGGTGAGTGTCTGCTTGCATCACAGTAGATCGGTTTCAGTTGTTCACTTATTTTTCTTACAGCTACTTAAGATTAATTGGTGTTATTACCTAAAATGTGCCCATCAATTGACCAGAGTTAGGAAACTTTGAATTTGTCGGATTTTTTTATTTTGTAAACCATCAACCAGTAGCTTGTTGTTTGATGAGCTTGTTAAGAATATAATAATAATCTGATAAACGGTTAGGAGAATACACTCACAGTACAGCATTGTTGGATATTGTGGGTCAGGAATTGGATCAAAACACAGACAGGAATTTGGGATGTTAATAGAATGCATCTTTAACGATAGTAATGTATAAACTTACACATCTCGAGCACAGCAATGAAACAGCACAGGGAAGAAACGAGACATATCACTGAATGAGCCAGCAGGGAACAATGAAACTAGAGGACTATATATACACAGAAGGAGCGGTGGATAATGACATGGACAACAGGTGAGGCAATCAGGTGAAAAGTAACAGCTGTTGCTGGCAGACTGAAGGAAATGTAAGAAGGGAAACAACTGAAGACTGATGGAGATAAAACTGGCATAAACCGGTAAGGAGGACCCTGATTGGTACATAATTGTATTATATTATCAATAGCATTATGAAACAATGTGGCACATGATGTGAACATTGAAAAAACTCATGCAGTTAAACTTGAGAAGCTCAGTTTTGGAAGATCTAATGCAGGCAAGTCATGGCTTACCAATCAGGAAAGCTGTGGACACTGGTCTTTCAGCTGATACTTCTTTATCTGCAGTGAAGAAGAATCAAACAAAAGGAGTTTTATGCCAGAGCTGGACAAATGAGACCCTAAGCAGAATTTCATTGGGGGCTCACCAATCAACCATCACAAAGGGTCTGACCTGCTTTTTATATTGCTGTCTTTATTTTAGGTTTGTATATTACTTTTTTCTCCATCTAATAGACCAAGAAGAGGCCAAGTTCAACGTTGCTTTCACATGAAAAGAGAAAAAACGCCTCACTAATCTATTTATAAATGGATACAACATGCATACAATATTAATAAGCTCAAACAAAAGCAGGAGTTATTATTGAATTAGCTTTACATTTTAACTTGGTTAACATAAACGCCCTTTGCAGTCGAAAAGTTTATTCATACCTCTTCTCTGTTCTATGTAATTGTGCATCAGTTGTTTGTTTTTAGTGCAAAACTGTAACTGGATAATGTTGAATTTGTGCACTTCTTTGATAAATATTGTCAGGTATTACACAAGCATTTCACTCATAAATCTCCATAGACATCCTTACATCATTTGGAAATTTTATGGATTGATCCAGAAAGAGAATGTTTAAAAAAATAGATTTTGTCTGGTTGTTTGATGTGCTAGTTAAACTCCAGTTACCCTCTCCACTTTATATTTTCCTTTCCCAATAACTCAGGCAGCTGTCATCTTCAGAGACTGATCTGAAATGAGGAAGTGTGCTGGGAAAGTGTTACGATCCACGTTTGTCTTCAGAGAGGAATCCTGCTCTGATGGGCTGCGGTTCATAAGTGATAGACAGTTCGCTTACTGCAATCTTTCATTTCTTTTCTTCATCTGAAGACAGGTGAAGCAGTAAGCTGATGGAAACACTTTTTTTCATTACTGTCTCATTTTGCAGTTTCTGTGCTGCGCCTCATTGCTGCTAGGACATGAAAAGAACATCTATAAGACCTGAGACATTTAGTTTATATGTTCTTGCACTTTTTGTCCTTTTCCAGACATCATTTATCAAGTAGTTTGAATTCTCAACTTTTAGACAATGTTTGTGGAACTGTATTTTATACTTTAGCTGATTGAGTGTTGATATGCAACCTGAAGGTGATTCAAAGTAGCTTTCCCTGTTCTTCTCTAAACTCCCTCTCACCATAAGCATGATAGATCCTGAGAGCAACAATCACTGGCGGTGGACGAGATTACGCAGGAGAAGCTTATGCTAACATTTAATCTGGGATGATTTATGGGGTCTGTTTATTATTTCCATTGAGGTCCGGTTTTCTTATCAGGGTTGATGTGCTAGACAAATTTGGCTGTTGTTTTTTTTCTGATAAGCAAAACTTCTGCGTTTCCTTTTTCACCTCATTCATCAGTGGTTTATTTGGATTTATTGTGGCGAGTCATGTCCTCGGTGGAGGTAAATGGCAATAAAAGGCATAAGCACATCTGTAAGGATCCAAAGCGTAACTCGCTTTCACAGAGGTTACAGGGTTTGTTTTGCTTTTCCACTGTGATCTTATCACTGGCTGTGGCAGTTTTCTCTTTTGACCTTATTTGAATTCTGAGATAAGCATCCCTCTGGCAAAATTGAACCAAATTAGTCTTTTATCTGCTGCGTTTAAAGGGAATGCTTTGTCACTGTGCTTGTCTGCTGAACACAAGCTCGTGCAATGCAGATGTGCTCCATTGCTGGCCTGTCTTATTTGCCCAAATTCGTTTTAGTTGCAGTCGGTGCTTATTAACGTCACCCGAGAGAACTGACCTCCCTTTGAATGCCTTTAATGCTTTATCAGACCTAGCAAAGACCTGCCAAGAAATCTATTTAGAGGGTAAAAGATTCCTACTTACTCCTTTCTGTGAAAACAAACGGTTAGATCCGAGTAAAAGGTTTGTACACTCCGATATAACATGATCTCGATCATGCTCATCTGAGAAAAATTGATGAAATATTCAGAGACTTAATGTATGCTGAAATTATAAGTTGATGCTAAGTAGGACTGACTACAGTCTGGGTTTTTAATAATTATTTTAGATCCATAAAAGGATGTTGCATAGCAATTATTCACTTATTCAGAATATATTTTGACATTCAATGTCTTAGTGTAAGGGTGGTAATTAGAGTAATTCAGATGAAATAATTATTTGCCTTAAAGAGCTGAAAATATTTTGACATGCTTATGTTGCCGCATAGAATCTTTTCCATTATTTCCTAATCAACATTGATCTTGCTTGTGTATTATTACCATCTGTCTCTGCTGAAACAAAGGCGGATTTTTCTAAATATAAAATGTTAAGTTTTTCCATTTACTTTATAATTAAATGAATTAATCTGAATTAATTTACCTTGCTGTTGTTTATCTTAAAGAAAAAAGATTTGTCATTATTTTCAAGTATTTTGACCTTTTGTCTACACATAATTATCAATTATAAGCATGTGGGTTTCCGCTTTTGATAAAACTGATGCAAAAGCAAACAGCCATTAAATTACAACAATGCAGCACAATTTTCCACTTAGATACTGAAATTAGCTGCCTGACATGGTAGAAAAGTGTTCCCTTTGTTGTGAGCAGCAGAGAAATGGCCTGCTGATTCCTGTCACACTTCAGTTTCCGGAAGCCCTGTTGTTTTTATTACTTTTCTCTATTCTCCATTTCTCATTGATTGTCTGGTTTAACTCATTGATGGGCTCTGATTTTAATAAACATGCCCATATGATAGCAGCAAAGTTAACTGGTATTTCAGCCTTCAGATAAGTTAAGCGTTAAGTGACATGGTATTGTTTCACCCTAAACAGATTAGAGAAATCCAACTTTAAATTTCTCTACATTATATTTTGTTTGAAAGAAAAACCCTACTCTAAAAAATAAGTGCTTTTAAACAAAATTGCTAGGGCCACACCCTTTAGTAGCTTAGCCATGCTCTTGACCGGAGCATCTTGTAACTTTGACTTACTTATAAATTATTTTCTGATTACCTAGGATGTAAATATAACCGTTTAGTTTAGCTACTGGCCTTTCTGGACTTATCATGACCTCATGCACAGGAATAGTGGTTTAAAAAAAAAAAAAAACTAAATCCAAAGCTCACCGTTATGATCTGCACCAAAGAGTGGCATATTGGGGTCACCAAGACTCCAACGCAACCATTAGATGCCATTTCCTGCAACAAGCAAAAGCTGTTATATGTGAAACCATCACAAGCTTTGCTATGCAGAGTTTGCTATTCTCTGCTGTGAGTTTAATTGTGCTTGGGTGAGATTAGGCTAAGATTGAACTATTTTAGCTATAAGCTTTAAAGTGTTAAAGCAACACAAACTCTTCAAAATGCCAGAGCATATCAAATACAAATGTTATGCCTTTTGCATAAAACAGAAAATGTAAGCATTTGTCTTTCAACAGGACAGTGATGCAAAGTATAAGGGAAAATCAACATGGAAATGGTTTACTGGAACCGAAGTAAACTCTGTCTCCAGATCAAACTTCTATAGAAACATGTCAGGTGAACTGATGAAAAGCAAAGTGCTTGAGACAGGGCCCACAACTGTGAATGATTGAGAGACATTGTTCAAAGAGTACCATATTTTCCAAACTGGAAGCTGCTCCACAGTATAAGTTGCATCCATCAAAAAATGCATAATGAAGTGGGGAAAAAAATAAGTCCCATTTATTTGGAAACTGTCAAGTGTGAGGGGGACCTCGTCTTTGTTAAAGATGTGATCCACTGATATGTTGTGTTCAGTTGCTTTTCAAACTCACAGAAACTGTCTTTGGCTTGGAAGTCTGCTGACAGTTTCTGACACACAGATGCCCTTGCTCTATATCAGGGTAGTCAGGAACGACTATGCCGACAAAATACGCTGTAGAGACGGAAGCTGGAAATCCGTCGCACCTGACTAAAAGTCACAGGATCAGCTAAAGTATGAAAAAAGTACTTTTTGTACGGGAAGTACAGTAATCATTTATGTATGTCTCAATCTTTTTTGTGATTAACATATTAATGGAGGGGTTGGCTTACAAACATATTTAGGATTTCTTTAAACAGCTTGCAAAATACGTTGTACATTAAATTAAGTTTTTCATTGGACAATACTAAAGTATTAACAACACGGATATGAATAGCTGTGTCACGTGTGATTTCCTTCACCATCCCGCTGTCTAAGTGTGATGCTCAGGAGGAGCGCAGCAAATGTCACAGTCAGTCCCAGTCCGCAGGGATGCGGGGGTGGGAGGAGGCTGTTCTGTCATTTTCCAAAAACTTGCTAAAGCGCACATGGGGTCAGTATGACCTTGCTGTAACAAACTTGTTGGGTCTAAATGACCCCGTCTGTTAAGACGTCTTTAGAGGGTTAAAATAAGGATTTTAATATGGATTTTTTTTCCACTGATAAAATGTCTTAAAATTAAAGTGTTCAGTGTGCAATCGTGCTTCTGAACTGATTTTAACGTGTTTTTATTAATGTTATGAATGTGAGTCCTTAGCCTCAAGAGAGATAATCATTTTCTGGGGTTACCAGTGGCAGGCTTTTCCTTTAACTAGTCACTATTAATTTCTAACAACTACCTGATGTGACTCACAGTAATTGTAATAATGTAAGTTTGGAAGGTGTGTGCTTTTATTGGTAATTTGTAACCAGTAGGGTGTAAGACTAAGCTTTTTGCAGCTGCTCTACTGTAGCAGTGATGTTAGACAGGCACGAGGTGAGCAGTCACCTTGTGAGGAGCTTTTTGAGTTATCTGCTACTGAGGCATGGAATGAGCAGATAAAACAATTGTAAAAGGGAAATAATTCTGTTCATAATCAGATTTCTGTACGCAGCCCACTGAGTAAGATTGATGTCTTATCTGCGCTGTGGATTTCAATTCTCTTTGCTGCGCTGCAGATAAACAGATCGGCCTGCCATCTCAGGAGCCTTTTTTAATTGTCTGTGTGCGTTCGTTTGCGTCCCAGTTCGCATGTTTTCTATATCAGCTTCGTTTCTGACAACGGAGACACCATGGAGTAAAAGTCACAGTGTCTATAAGCCAGGCTCTTCCGTGACTGTTTTTCATGGCTGTTAAATGCCAGACATGTGCTCTCACATCTCGGCGACTAGCAACAGAGAAGTGGAGCTCAAGCAGAGATCAAACCAGCGTTGTTGCTCCTGTCTTGCTGTGAGAAAGCTTTCTACTTTCTTCTGAGAGTAAGGCTCCATTTAGACTAAGAATACTGAATGTAGGAACCCAGGTTGCAGTCTTTCTTACAGTTGGTTAATTACCATACCAAGCAAGGGAGGCTGTGTTTGTGTAAATTATTAGAATACACCCAGAGTCTGTACAGTGAGTAAATGATCTCCTAATTTAGTTTGTCAGTGAACAACAGTGGAGCACAGTATTTCAGTTCACTCAGGTAGGAAGACTCATTCCTCGTGTGTGGGCCTATTATTTACATGCTAAATTATGTTAATAACCTAATAGACCATGTTACTGTTCTTGCTATCATTTGGTTTGGAGCTTCATGAACACTAAATTTTAGCGTTGTTTCCATAATCTCCTCCTTATTTGAGACAGCGATATTCATTAGGACTTAGGTTACATAGGGAACCTTGAGGGGAAAGCGCTTCAAATCTTAAAACATGCTGCATAAAGAAGGTGTGAAAGCAGAAGCTTTTGCATAAACTGCTGAAGGTTTTTGCAAAGTTTAACAAATTGCTGCTATTTCTCTCTCCTACTGACGGAAAAAGTGTTGATAGACAGCTCGTACTTTTCCCGGAATGAAAGATTTTGTGACTTGTTATCAAGTCAACTGCTTATTCCCGAGGAATGAGCTACGACAGAGCGCTAAGTAAGATCTGAGAGAGTCTGCTCCCCCTTCCACATGATCCGCACTTTAAAAACTCATCTTATTATCTCCCAAGATGACAAGGTTACCGTACCTACGGGTGCAGAGCAAGGTGAGTCTGTTAGTTTTTTATCTTTAAGCCAACCAGTCCTAACAGGGAAGTACAGCCGCAGAAGTCTCAACAGACTATGCAAGGAGTAAACAGTCTCTTATGCACAAGTTTTGCAATTCAGCCGAGCTACTTAGATGGGGAAATGACAGAGCGTTGCGGTTTATTAGATGTGTTTAATGGACCAGGAGAAATACTGTGGAATAACAACCTTGGTTACCTCTGGCATTAATATAAAATTTATGAGCAGGATTTAGGCCGATCTCCAGCAAAGCCTTAAGAAGATGTTGCTTTGTCAGTCAGCACACGTTTAGCATAAAACTCTCATAGGTGCCTTGAATCTCCTGTTTACTTACATTGTACTATACATCAACTGTTTTCGGCTTAAAACAGAGTTCTATTCATGTAAGTTAACTGGATATTTTTTTTTATAATATCCACTTTGGGTGATAATTCATTGCAAAAACATAATTTGTAAATCGTGGAAATAGAATAGCACAGTAACATTAATAATTATGCAAAATATTGCCATGTTTATGTCCTTAGCCATTTCTTGCATCGCATTAACGTTAGATCTGTCTCTGACTGACTTGTCAGAATTGTAATGTGTTGACTGAGTCTCATCAAAGGCGCCAATAAATTGAGCGGCACCTACAACAGTTACATTTTAATAGAAAGGACCTTTTCACAGGTTATCCAACTGTCATCTGTCTTAATGATTTATGAACCTCGTGAATGAATAAGCAGCATATTTCAATCTGTTTGAGGATCAGGAGAAGGAAGCCGGGTTGCTCTCTTCCACTCTGCTGCTTCTGATGCGAATGAAAATTATCAAGCAAATGTTGAGATATTCTGTCCTCCTTAAAGTTCAAAAAGTCACATAATTAAGAAAGGATTTTTATATTTAGACTACAAATAATTTAGGAAAATAACCTTCATGTGTGCTGTGGGTATTTAACTGACTTTTATTGTATAATAATTACAGTGCAAATTCAAAAGATGGTTTATGTCTATGACCTTGTAAGCAAATCTTTTACACCACTGAAGCTTTTTACAACTATTAGGTGAGTTTCTGACTTGCTTTAGGCCTTCTGGGCACCAGAGAGCAGGTGAGAAATCCTTAAAGTGGCTGCCTACTCTACAGCTTCTCCAAAAGTTATAGTTGTAAAACAACAGAATTATATTCCTGTGGTTCAAACTTTTTTCAGTGAAGTGGCAAAAATTTAGTAATTTCTTTCCCAGCCACAGTCAACTAACTACTAGTTGTTGTGTGCTATTCAGCTGTGTACAACCACAGAACAAGCTGCACCCACCGATGCTCGTTAAAAAAACGTCAGAGATAAAGTGCATGTTTTATTAGTAGTGAGAAGCAAGCATCGTTAACTAGCAGAGGGGTACACCCGTATGATTTATTTATTTATTTTTTATTTTTTGTAAGAACAAATGTTTGGAATAATATAGTGTCTATCAGTCAAATAAACAGCCCTCGGCAGCCTCACTCAGCAAGCAGAGAATAAGGCTAATTCTCCAAATTATACATATCATCTTGTTAGGCTTCTAATTTTACTCTTCAAAAAGCACAACAGCAAAGAAAACATAATGTTTTGAAAAGCTGTTGCTGTGCAATAGATTTACTCGAGTTAAATTTAGCAAGGGATTTTGCTATATTTTCTTTTGACTCTTAATTACTGTTAACATCTGTTTTTCTTTTTATTTTTATGCTGGTTTCTTTTAATCACAGTGTTCTTTAAAATTACTTTCCGGCTCTCTGGTGTTTGAGCTGAAGTGGAGTTTTATATTAACTTGAGATTAAAGCAAGATTTCAGAACATCCATCACACCAACACTGATTCTTTTAACAGTGCAAATCAACACTTCTCTTAATCTTCCTATGCCTATCTTTGCATAAAATTAATAATGGTGATGATAACAATTTCTTGCCATCATCAATATTTTAGCACCAGTAATAAGGGGAGTGAATTTCTTTTTTATAATAGTTTTGAGTCGATACACTGAGACCATCAAACAGTTGTTATTGAGGATTATCATGCCATCAGAATCTCATACAAGGCCATGACTATTCAAAACACACAAACTTTGAACATAACAGCAGCATAAAAAGAAGAAGCTGCGCTGGAACAGATGTGCTGATGTAACTGCAGGATGTTGTTAAAGGCAGGAATCATTTAATTGTTCTGCAAATACGCCTTAAATGACAATGAAATCCAGCAGAGCGTGGTACATTGAAAGCCATTTACTGCTTTCATGCCATATATTCAAGCAGTAAAATAAAAAGAGATTGAATGAATTTGATGTTTAAAAACATGCATCGCACATAATTTTTATCTTTACCTAATGTGCAACACAAGTTTATACTCTTATAACTCATTTTCTAGTGTAGCTGCAAGCATTTGCAAAGT
The DNA here is from genome assembly GCA_903067095.1 of Girardinus metallicus. Lineage (NCBI taxonomy): Eukaryota > Metazoa > Chordata > Actinopteri > Cyprinodontiformes > Poeciliidae > Girardinus > Girardinus metallicus. The sequence goes on along the minus strand of CAEGAE010071712.1, from coordinate 78,112 downwards.
TTATTTTACACCCTGGACACTTTACTTGAATCAAAACATTCTGTTAATTTTAATACCATATCATATATATTAAAGAATATCCTCTATCCACTGATCAAAATATTATCTTACAGCAGTCACAATTCCTTCCAGATAAAACTGCAGTTTTGCAAATGTGTTTACATGACTTTGAGAAGCACATTTCCACCACATGAGAGAAATAGCATTTCTCTCATATCAGTGATATAGGACCTCATATATAGTAATGTATTGATGTACTGACTCATCATGGCCGATTCAAGCCTCTTGTGGTTATGCAAGATTTTTAAAGGGCAAATCAGAGAAGCAGCAATGAGAATAAGACAGTAAAACCCCACAGTATACATCTCAGGTCTGTGAACTGTGCATTCATTTATTCTGACATTTGTGTATTTACAAGCCCTTTTACTCCTCAGTGGTCACACATTTACCTTCCTACTCAATTTGTCACTGTTGGTTCATATTTTTCCTTGCATGTTGCCTGCGCCTTTTGAAACTGAGCTCAACGGGGAGGAAATGCAACATCGTAAATCAGAGGGATCTCCACTGCTATGAATATGCCCTAAGTCGGCCTCTGTGCATAAATGTTTACCCAGGTCTAGCATAGCATGGTGCTGCCGCCCCACAGAGACAACCGGGGGATCAGGACCCTCGGTGGGGTTGCGCCAAGCTGCTGGATCTGTTTCAAGCATTTGGGTTGAAAGCTTTTGAGGTTTGCTACTTGTATATGCTTTTACTCAATTTCCAAATGACCATTCATTCTAATCCCTTTGTTTTTTCTTACTTACTTAGCCTAACATTAATTAGGAAACAAAAAAAATAGGCTGTGCACAGTCTCTTTCGCATATTCATAACCCTGAACCGCAACCCACACTTGGGATATATTTACTCTCATTACATTTTTTTTTTTTAATTTTAGTCATATAAAACATTGCCACCACTATCTCATGGCATTCACCAGCTTCTATAATTTGTTTATATTTAATCAGAGAAATTGCACCCGTTCAGTCAGAGAAGACAAATGGACTAAAACAGGCGTAAAGTTAATTGCTTTGAAATAAAGTCAGGTATTTTAATTAACCTCTCAACAAAGGCAATCACCTAAAGGTTCAAATAGATACTTGTGAAGAGCAAATCAGCTATTTAAAACAATTTCAAAGAAATTATTTACTTGCTTTGCAATTTTAAAAAGACATTCAGTCACATTTTCTGAATAACGGCGCCATTCAATCGGAGCATCAAGCAAGGATCTTAGAAATGCAGCCGTGATTCACTGGCTGTGAAAGAGGCGACGAACCAACCAACACCACACAAGAACGCTCTTATTGCACTCAGAAGTTGTTTTCTAAGGCCTTAAAATGCACATACTGCAGTTCCAATGTGTGGAAAAAGCCCTCATAAATCAAAATTGCTCGTCTATGACTTTCATTCAGGTCATGCATCATAATCCTCTCAAAGTTGCACTTAAACCTGCAGTTTCCATCCTGCAGAGGTCATATTAAAACCTGTTTTATAGTTTTGCGTTGGGATTTATAATTGCTGATTAACAGGTGACTTTTTAAAATCACATCAACATATAACATGCGTTTGGAGAAGGCTCAGTGGCTTAAAAATAAATGTCACCTCATAATATAAATCCCAGTGCTAATTCTGAACTAAAGGTAATCTTATTCATCATTTAATTATTTTTAGATGGGTAATGTGATGCTTGCATTCTCTGATTAATTAATTTGATCAATAAAAGGTTAGTAAAGATCAGCACAAGGTCATCCCAGATCTCCAAAGGCCGAAGCGACGTTATCTCATAATGTTATTTGTCAGTCTACTAATTGAATAATCATTTCCTGCCTGCTGTGAGGTGCTTCCTGTTTCGTCAAAGTGATGGAGGTTAATTCCTCGTAAAGACCCTCTGTCCAAACTCACTCTGGGGGATGAATCCAGAGATTCTTCTGATTTAATTTAGATCAACTGATTACAGTCACAGAAGCTTTTAAAGATCCTACACACTGCGCTTCCACAGATGTTCTGTTTGTCTTTGTGTGCCTGGCCACTCTTTATTATCATGCTACAAAATTCTAGAAAGACCAAAAAAGGGTTAGTTTATTTTCCATAAAAGTTGCAAAATGACATTAATTCTTAGAAATTATGTGTAATCACAAGGCAGTGATTCATAACCCTTTAACATATTTTTATATTTACACTGGAACCTCAAAATGTTAGGATCTTGAGTTGTTTTGAGGCTTGTTTCTTAATTTGTGTTCTCTACTCTCTTTCCTTTATGAGATCAGCCTTGTTTCAGTTTTACTTTATTTCAGTCATCAGTTAGTGATTCTAGCTTTTTTATTTATTGTGTCTAGTTATTTCTTCTGCTTTAGTTTAACTATGTTCCTCATGTCTACTCATCCTTTAGAATTAGATTTATTTCCTAGTCCTCTTTGTAATCTCCCTCAGCCTCTGTGCCGCTGTCTCTTTCCCTCCCCTCACACCTGCAACCCGTTTCCTCATCAGCCCAGGTCTTTTGTTCAACATTCAATCTTTCTTTTGTTACTTCCACACTCTGCCCCGTGGTTTCTTCTTGTCTCCTTGCTGGTTTCCCCCCCTGGATTTATGGTTTGCATTCTGCCCTAGTTCCCTGTGATTTTTTTTTTTTATTGTAAGTTTTTTTTTTGTCCATCATTTTCATAAGGTATTCCTGATCTACAAGCTGCCTTTGCCTCTCTGCATGTGGGTCCACCATTAGCCAACCAGCAGCATGACACAAACTTTATTTACTCTAACTCTAAGTTGAACATCATGTTGAAGTGTAAAGAAAATGCCTTTTTTTATTTTTAAAAAGGAAAGAAAACGCATTTGCATTCAGTCTGTACCTGATAGAACAACATATCTCTGCAATTCCAGATTCAAGTCTTTTGGGGTGTATTGCCACCAGCTTTTCATATGCGTAAACTGAAATTGTTACTGATTTATCCTAGCCTCTTTCAAATTGAGTGGGAAGTGGATTATTCAAGCCCAATTTAAATTTTCTATTGGATTTAGGTCAATAAAGGGTATTTCTTACTTCCTCCTATTCTTTGATTGTATCATTCTAACAGATAAATTTTAGTTGCAATTAGCTGTATGTTTTGTGTATTTTTGCTGAAAATCATGCAAAATTTACTTCCACTTTATAATTATGGACTTGTTTGTCTTGTTCTGACACAAAAAATCTCAAGGAAATACAGTGGAACTGCTACATATGAATGCGTTTGTGTGTGAGTCCGTCCAAACTCAATAGCATAGGAATCACCCAGCTACCTTTTCCTTTCTTGGTTTACGCCTATCTAATAATGATAGAATTCATATATATTTATATCCATCATGTTAAACAGACTGTGTTAATTCTCTTTGTTAGTTTTGCAGGGTGTGGATGGAAGGTTGGAAATCATTCTTATTTTCATTGGAGGATTGTGTTTTCAAACACAAACTTTCAGCAAATGGAACAAATTAATGTTTTATTCAGAGCCTCCGCTTTATAATAAGGTCATGTTTTTACAATGACCTTCTCTCTAGAAACCTGCTGAAAATGTAACACTAACTAGTTGGCGAGGTGGAACGTGGCTCAACTATTTTAAGTGTTTTGGTACTTTTAAGGTTTACAAACTGCATTCATCTTTCCTTACAAATCCCACCGACTTCTGCAGAGTCTGACAAGTCTGAGGAGAGGGGTAAAAATAAATGCATCCGAAGGTAAAATGTTAAGTCCACATTGGGAACAGAAATCTCTTGACCAAGAGCATATTTGCTTTGTTCATCACATTTTCTCTCACACACTAGGACCCAATCCTATCCTTCCCCTTCGCCCTCCAGATGGTTTGTGCGGCAGTTTGCCTGGGAAAATGGGTGCACACACCAGGTGGATTTGCTCTAGCCATCTAATGGAATGTAAATCTGAGAGGTGCACCGACCTAGGGATCACTTCCTGCATTTAGCCATGTCTTTCATATGGGATCTACTTAAAGGTACATGTCAGATGACACCGAAAGCAAAAGGAGAGGACGGGAGCGATTACCTGCATGCTGAAAAGAACATTCAAGCAGAGAAACTAGAGAAAGGCGAGAGCACAGTCAGGGCCATTTAATTGTATGATGTGGTGTATTTTAAAAAAAAAAAGAAGACTTCTCTGAACAGTGCTTTCTTTTTCTTCATGCTCAGTGAGGTGAGGTGTAATTGCACAGAAGTAATGCGTATGTGGAAGCAAGCCAGCTTGATGGAAATCAGTCACATCTGCCCCAAGGAGACCTTTACTGATCTTAGCCCTTCTATGCTACCAAATATATCTCTAGCCACTTCAGTACCCCAGGCTTGTGTCTGTTTATCCTGCAGTGCTGATACCTGAGCACTGGATGTAGGAAGTGCAGAGGCAGACTGGTCGCCCCTCCAATGTTAAAATCTCTTCTCTGAAATGCCTACATTTAAGAAGGTGTATGTGTGGTGCAGAGCACCTAATGCGGCACCGGATGGTGTGCTTCACTGCGTAGCGTAGCACAGATATTGAGCGGGGTTAGAGGGAGAAGCTGAGCCTGCAAGACGTTTACATGATAAATATTACATCCAAGACACAAATTTTGCATTCCTAAGATGTAGGTGGCACACAGTGTTTTCATAGTGGCATTTCTGTCAGAAAAAATGCTGGAGGTGTTGTGCTTCTCCACAACCACACTGACACGAGTTGTCCTGATTCCCTGTATGGGAGATCTATTTCTTTCTGACTAACTCTTGAGTAGTAATGAGCTGATGGAGAGACATTCTGTGACATGTTTTTATATGCGTTTGCTTCTTCAGTTGCACATCATTTCAATGTTTTTTTGTTTTTTTCCTGCATTTAGCATGCAGACTGCTTACATTTAATGATGAACAATAAAAGCCATGTTGTGTATATGAGCTTTAAAGATTAAGCATGCCACTTATTTGCCTGCAACAGAAGGTGAAAATAAAAATGACGGTACTGAGTGGAGCACTGTTATGTAATGGTAGAGTTAAAATTGGCTTTACGGGAGTAAAATCAAAGCTTTATATTGAACTGGGTAAACAAGAAAAGGCTATTTTCACACCACTGTCAGTTCAGAGTGAATTCCTCAGCCATTTGTCTGAAGGCTGAATTTCAAGGATTCAAAGGCTGTTTGGTATGCTTATCCCACAAAACCTCCCATTTGAACTTGGTTTAATTTTCTGTCTCTCTGCATATCTGACAGGATTCATAGTCACACATTTCTTTTCTTCCTCCCTGTTATGTTGATAATCTAGCTTGTTACTTGAAATATCCTGTAAAATGTCTTTATCTCACTAAATTATCCTAACAAATGCTTATTAAATGGGAATCAATTTTTTTTTTTATTACACTTTTTTTTTATAAATTTGTGAGAGATTAGTAGTTGTATGTTTTAGCACATCTTTGGTAAAGACTCATGTATTGCCCTTAGTTCAACTTCGACTCACTAAGATAAGATATATGTTCAGAGAAAACGATTTGTGCGCTTCAGTTTTTCCACATTTAATATGTTAGTCTTATTCCAAATTGAAATAAAATTTTTCCTCGGACATATATCACATCATTACAATGTCAATTTTTATTTTGAGTGTAGTGGGAAATGAAGAACATTTGCACTGATGTTGACATTTGATATTTAAATATAGGCAAAGTCATTATATATATTTGAAATCGGTATGTCACAATAGAAATAAAGTTTTCTAAGTTTATTTGCACCAATTATCACAATTTTCTGCCATCAGCTACATAAAAACTGGCCGATGAAGCAAGCAAACCTGACATGTTTGGTTTTTTCCACACTTTGTCAGCGATGAGAGATCAAGTTTATGTCCTCGTTTGCAATTCTGTCTCTAGCTATGGACATGACATGCATGTTTTCATTTTTGACAAGAGCGAGGAATTTTTTTGTGTTTGTGTAGTTATATCTAAATGAAGTAACGAACATCAAAAGGATTTGGTGAAATATTAAATTACAGTGAGGCAACAATAAATAGAAAGATGTACTTATCACATTTTTTAATTATTAATAATTGCTTAAACTTTTAAAGCTATGCTTACACTGTAGCATCTTACCAGTCTTAATGTTTTCAACTTGTTTAGAAATGTAAGAGAAAAAAGATTAACATATGTAGCAAGTTATTTGCTGTTTTTATTTGTCAAGAAAGCTCATTGAAAATAGTCGTCAGTGCCCACACCTTTAATCAACTCAAGCATTTCTGGCTGTAAGAAAGGGAGCTTTGTTTTGTCCCTTTTTTGACAAGGTTGATGACATCCATGTGAAATTAAAGCTTGCAAAGGCTAAAATAACAGCACTGACTCATCAAGCTGAATCTTCTAAACCAAAAAAAAAGGAAGAACAAGATTAAGCAAGCTGTCAGTCTTTTCGGTGTGTCAGTTAACTAAAGTTTCTACAAATGACCTTGGCCGTCATCCAGCCTCAGCTGTCCAGTGAAAGCTGGAGCCCTGCCAGCACTGGGAGCTTGTTGTCCAACTAGAACCCTGCACAGCATTAGGTAGACCTGTCCCAATGCTCGGTCTGAGGGACAGCAGGCTGCCGACAGCCTATGCTAATGTCCATATGTTCACGATTGCACTGAGGTCTGGATCCCCTGGATACCCAGCAGCTACTCACTCACATGTCTTTCAATATCCATCAAAACTTTAACAGGTGCCACAGAGACTGAGACAGCACCCTGCAGGATGTGCCTGTCTGTCCTTAAAGGTGTTTAGAGTCACGTTTAGCCTTTCATGTTTGGTGCTATGTCTTAAATCAGTCCGATTTAGTTATTTTTAGTGACTGGGGGAAGTATTCTTTGTTTTACTATCAAACTTCAACTCTCCTATTTTTACTTGCTTACCGTCCGGAACTCATCAAGACCTTGGTTTTCACTCAGGGTGCTAATTTTAGCAAAGATAATTGCATGAGTGTAGCAGTCTATGTAAAATGCATTCTGAAGACTGGGAGGGAGATTAGATTCAGAGAAAATGCTTCGTGTAATTGGAAGTTTATTTACTGTGCCGTGAAAAAATATGGTTATGTAAAGCGTGAATGTCAAGTCTCACCGTCTTCTCAGTCATTCTGATTATCTTTTACTCTGCATAAATTTCTGCTGCAGCATATGTTTTGTAATTGTGAATTTCCATGTCATATTGTTGGACTGTATCGCTAAAGAGTGAGAATTTCAGACTCTCAGCTTATTCACACTTTGATGTCAGTTTTGATAGAGCTACAAAAGGAACAGCAGCCAATTCTTGTTGTTGGATAGATTGCTATTTGGCTAATTTTAGAGCTATTATGATCCGATACATTTTAGTGTTGCATGTTTCATTTTATTTAATTGAATGCTTCCCTGTGACTGCTAGTTTGATTTGATACAGAATTTATGACTCCGCTTTAACCAAGAAACATGAAAGGGCTTTACTGTTCTACAGAGTGCTGGGTTTTATGAGAATGCTTTGATAAAGTATTCACAACTCTAAAAGTTCTTCACATCATTCCACATTACAGTCACTAAATTCAGTGTGATTTTAGGTGTTAGACCAAGAGGGAGTAGGGAATGAATATGGAAATGGTGGATGGATATCAACATTTCTTGCAAATTTCTTGTATTTTAAACCTGCTTTACTTTGATCTCCCTAAATAAAATCCAGTGCCTTCACAAATCCCCTACTTGGTAAACAAGGTCCACCTGTGTATTATTATGAAGTAGAGGGACATCTGTTCTTTGGGTGCCTAGAGGCTTGTTAGACAACAACAATGAACAAATGTCAGGTTGATTAAGGACAAAGTTGAGGAGAGGTTTAAGGCAGGGTTATAGATGATGTTTAGTTAAATACATCATTCACACACAGAAACAATGTGGAACAGCTACAGATCCACCAAAACACGGCTGTCTGTAAGGAGAGTGTTAACCTGGGGGGCATCCAAGTGGTGCATGGTAACTCTGAAGGAGCTGCAAAGAGCCATAGCTCAGGTGAGAGGAGCTGCTAATGAGACAAATGTTAGGTCTGCACACCACAAAGCTACTGTTGAAAGAAAACCTTAATAAGACTGTTACAAGGTTTACAAGAAACAATGTGGGATAAACGGCAAACATTTGGAGGAAGGTCTTTAGATGGAACTAATATTTACCCTGCATGCGAACTGCTCTCTTTGGTGGTGGAAAACTAAACAAAACTAACATGTTGAATATACCATTTGTTCCCTCAGTGAAACATGGTGGTGGCAGGATCATGCTGTGGGGATCATTTTCTTAAGGTGGAGCAAGGAAGCTGGTCAGTTTATTAGAAGCTGGATAAACCTAACTATGGGGTAGTCCTATTGGAAAATATAAAGACTTAAAACTTGGGTGCAAGCTCATGTTCGATTAAGATAAAAGCCAGAGTAACAATGACAAAGTTGAGATAAAAACCTAGCTATATGTTAGGATGGCCTAGTCAAAGTCCAGATTTAAAACATACTGCAGAAAGTGGTCCAGCAACGTGTTTACTTTAAGGTGTTCTGTACGAATGCACACTCTACTATTCAGATTATTTGGAAGGAAATTTTAAAACCATATTTTATACTCCTTCTAAATCACAGTTATGCTGCTATTGCCCTATCACATTAAGCAGGCATGAAACCTAATCAGTTATCATTACAGTTGCAATGGTGAGCTTCTTCCACTTGTGTTTGTGTATGTTGCAAACTCTCATTTGTGTGTCCTGCCATGGGTTGGGTGTTAGTGAATAGTCCTCCAGGGGAAGGTTTTCATTTCTTGGGAAAAGAGCCACATTCCTCTTCTCACATATGGCTTCTCTCTACATATTACTCCCACTGGCCTAATCATCTTAGGTTTGCACATTCAAACAGCTTCACAGTGTTGCTCCCTGCGCTTAAATACAAACCATGAATAGAATTTTTTTTTCTCAAAGATTAAGCATATTCCTCCTACACTGTGCTCAGTTGTAAACCCGCTTCCAGAAAGTTCAAAACCAAACCCATGCAAGCATCCTTCTGCGGGTGATAAATGCCCGTCTTTGATCTCCATCATTTTAACCCTTGAAGCTGACCACTTACTGTTTTTCTTGCGTTGGTGGCCAGATGGTTGAAAACTGAACCTTGGCAGATTCATCCTCGACAAGAGCGGAAAATCCATGATGCTTCCTAACAGATTTAATGGACGTCCTCTGATTCTGAGGCCAGATGTTTTGCCTCATGAGGGCTTCAGCTGGAACAGAAGGCTTTCACTAATAGAATTAAGTGTGCAGCCAAAATAGAGTTTTCTGAGTAACTCTTTTGAACATTTGTATTTTATTCACTTTTAGGCCTTAATAATACAACGTATGCCACTGGATACATGTGAAGCAAGCAATAGTCATGCCCTTTATGTGCAAAGCACTTAAAAGTGAGTCAGGCTCGTTGGTGCTTCAGCTTCTGAGAACAGAGATGCCCAGATTAGAGGTTTGTGGCTAATTTCCTATTGATATCAGTTTTGGAATTTTCCAATTTCTTGTTGAAAAGAGTATTTAACAGCATTTAAAATATTTATATCTCTCTCTTCCTGCTCTGAGCGGTCATTATTGATCATTGATTATTCTTAGGAGCAGTGGCAGTTTGACAATAACAGTTTGAGATGAGACACAGCAAAATAGTTTAATTATTTTAAAAGAAGAGCAAAATTAGGATTTTACGTAGATATTGTAGATACAGTCAACATTGTATGTTCCAAAAACAGGGAAGAAAATAGAGCAGCTTTGTTGGAAGACATTTCTGAAGTTGGCTCTGTGAGTGTCAATACCTTCAACAGATCGACAAAAGATTCCTAAGGTGGACATGAATTAACTTCTTGTGTTGGACAGCTTCTGTTAGAAGCTAAAAAAAGAAGGAAATGGTTATAAGTATACAAAATGGTAAAGGAGCAAAATAATCAACCCCTGCAGATATGGAGATTGCTGCTGGAGCATCTAGACAGAACATACCAACTTAAGTAGTTCAGTTTCCCCATGTTTGGCTTCTCTCAAAACAGCCAACTTTGAGTTTTCTCCCTGCAGAAACAACTTCCTCACTGAACAGTGTTGCTAACATAACCTGTTTGGTCAAGCCTAGATGAGCACCCAATAATTTCATAACTTCCTGGTCACTGATTTTCTCACCCATCTCCATCTGAGAATATGCTTTTTATCCAAGTGCCATCTAGAAAAAATAAATTGATCTCCTGTCTTTCCATATTAAACATCCACCTAGTTGCCATATTCCTATTTCTTGAGTTTAAAAACGTCTCACCAGGGTTCTTTATATTTATTGATGGCATTTTCCTAACTTCCATTCAGTGGACAAAGTCTGTTATCAGGCTTGGTTGTCTTTAAAATAAGAGTTTGTCTCCTTAATTTCTGACTGTATTAGAAGCCCCAACTGGCAGTGCATCTCGAACTGTGAGCTGAATCAATACAGGAGGCAGCAAGCTGTCAGTCAAAAGACAATATCGCTTGTGAGGCATTAGTTTGTGTCAGCTTCTTTATTGGTTATCAACATCATATTGACAAATCACATCTGAAAAGACAATAGGGAATGTCAAATCAAAGACACTTTCTTTTCACAAACGGCCTCTGGTGAGCGTGCAGGGTGGGTTCCTCATCAGGTAGAGATGTTACTCTGGTAACAATATAATAAAGGCAGTGACTGCAGAGCATTCCCCTCCCTCCCCCCCCTTTTTTATTCCTAATAAATTGTAATTTCAATATTTAATAGGCATCTCTGGAATCTTTTGGCTGCAGATGTGCGTTACACAGGACAAAGCTCGATAGTCTGCTGTATAATGAGCAGATTCCTGGCCTTCCTAATTGCTTACAGGGCCTGTGCATGGCTCATCAGCGAGAAGCCTAATTGGCCATCACTACCCAGGCAAGCATGAGGCTAAGGCTAGCTCTGTTTCTTCCTGCTTGCTTTCACCAAGATGCTTGCAGCATAAGTAAGCAGCTTCCATTCATTCTGCACTACTGCCACTAATGAACACTGTTCAGCCCGGCGGTCTTGATCATCGTGTCGCACTCCATCTTGGTCCTACCATGTTTGTAAGCGCAGCTTGCTGGTGTTGTTCCAGTGTTTGGTCTTTTCGCTTACTGTTAAGTATCAATGTAATGAAGTGCTTCCTGGTTGTGTATTGAGGTCTCTAAATGCAACGCCGACTCGTGGGGAGATAAGTATCTTCAGCTGCTGGCAATCAATTTATTTGCCCTCCAATGTTGAATATGTGTGTGGAATGAATCCTAAAAGACGTGGAAACATGGAAAAGGGAAGGAAACTTGAAATGGCTGTGTATGTCCCTGCTTTAATTAAGAAGTGGGCCTTCGAGGGGAACTACACGACTCTGCATGGATCATTACACTACCCTTAATAATACAATCAAACAAGTATGGAGCTCATTCCAGTAGACACTATTTAATTTTAATACATTCACAAAAGGAATGTAATGATATTCTTTCACTTTTACACTTGAGCGGTTTTACATTATTTTTGTTTTACTGCTTCTGGTGTGATTGGAGAGGTGATGGATCCAATCAATGAATAGGTTCTCCAAACCCTGAACAAAACGGAAAAAACAGACAGCCACACGTAATGCACTATTGATTGGTGCTTAAATCAGCTTGATAACAGCTTTGTCAAATCAGCTCTTTTAACAATCAGATTAGAGCTTTTAGCACAATCGATCAGGAAGGGATTTCAAATCTACCAGATGACAGTGAAAGAGAAGCACAAAGCTTAAGCCTCACCACTGATGAAAAAGATCTGCAATTGCTGTCCTCAAAGCACTACAATAGGTGCAGGCCCTCGTTAAAATCTATTCAATTTGGTTTGTTTATACTCAGACTGGCCACTATTAGGTGCACCTTGCCTTGCTAACCTTTTTTGATTTCAGAACAGCTTTAATTCTTCTTCACATCTGTGATGCCAATCACCCATTTCACCGCTTCCCAAAGGTGCTCTTTTAGAGTCAGATCTGGTAGCTGAAACCAGTCTGAGTAGATGGGAGCTTTGTGACATCATGGCACATTATCCTGCTGGAAGTAGCCATCAGAAAGTGGGTAGAGTGTGGTCATAAAGGAGTGGACATGGTCATTGACAATCCTCAGGTGGGCTGTGGCATTTTAAATGACACTTAATTGCACAAAAGGGTCTAAAGTGTGCCACTAAAACCTCCAGCAGCAGCATGTACAGCTTATTTAAAGCATTGAGTTGCTTTTATGTGATTGGCTGATTTACTATTTGCACTAGCAAGCAATTGAACACAGTAACTGTTTGGCACCAATTCAGAGCAAATGCCCCCTCAAGGCACTTAACTTATGTATAAAAATAGAATCAAATCAAACCAATAAGGTTCAGTTATATAGATGGACTTGAATTCAATTACTCTTGTACATTGTTATTTGACCCTGGTTCTGATACAAAGCAGGCAAATTCAAAACAATTTCCTGAAACCCAAGAAATAATATCTTGCTATTACAGTTTGACAGGAGCTGCTGTCATGAACTACAAGTAACCTCTAGTTAATATATCAAACAGATGTTGCAGATGATGCAGGATGTGCAGCAGAGATCAGCTTCAGCGCATGTCACCCAGAAGATATTACTGTACCAAACATTGCTATTGAATAAGAATTAATGTCATGCATTGTGACATCCAGCAGAAAACAAAAGCCGCCTCCTGAACAGTGAAAACCTCAGCGGTGGCTCCACTATTGCAAAATAAAACACTCCTTTGTGGTTTGCAGCATTAATACATAAACGCTAGGTGTTAGGCTGAGGCATCAATTATTTCAGGAGGGTGGGCTTGCATGAATTTAAAATGGCTTTAGCTCATCAGTAAGAGAGTTGCAGAATGAAGGTATTGAATGGTAATTGCTGGTATTTTCAATATTTGATGTCGAAAGGTACTCTCCCGAGTCATAATTCTGGTTACCAAGTCAGCGAGCGGCGACTGTGAGACTGTGCTAGCTTCTCTCTTGGGCTTTTTAATTGCCGTTGTTATTGCAGACCTGTGCCGGGTGAAGACAGCAAAAAAGAAGCCAGGCTTTTGGTGCAGAAGATACAAAGTCTTTTGACTGTAACCCCCCTGCTATTCCTTTACAGGGACACACTATTCACAGCTGCTCTCTATGGAGAAGGTGACCTGGCTTTGGATCCCTCTGAGGTTTTTCCCAAAGGGGCCCACCCACACTCGCTCTCTGCCCCCCCATCTCTCGCTCTTCTTTTTTGCTGTGGTTATTTTCTTCACCATAATGGAGTTTTATGTTCCCTCCCTTTATCCCTGCATCCCTTCGATTGGCTCGGCAGGGAGTTGCTAATTCGCTCCACTCTGCAAATTTCCACACTTTTTTCCGGCACAGGAGGCCAACATCTCTTTGGTGGCATCACGAGCCAACCCTCTGTCTTACACATACGCATGTTCGGCTCATTTTTCCACACTGACTCAACCCTGCAATCACTGGGCTTTTAGCAAAACAGAGGTGGCAAAATAGAAGAAGCACACTTACTAAAGTATAAGAATAAAGCAGTCTTGGCAGCCAACTTGGGCCAAATATCAAGGAAGGATATATAGAGTCCTCCACATTTTTCACCCTGAATATAAATGCTTTAAAAGCTTTAAAGTAAATTAATCTTTTTCACAAGAAATAAAGTAATTTTTTAAAGTATCTATCAGTTTATCTTCAAAATGTCCTGGAAAAAAAATGTCAGAAGGCACAGTGTCATGGACACTTTAAAATATTTTTGATTTTAAATACAAAATCCAGTGGCCTCAGTTAGAAAACTGAAAATGGATTTGACCAGAAGAAGCTCATCTTTTGTTTCAATACATTAACTTAGACCAACATAAACTTAGACCTTTACTTTAATCATATTCATGCAGTGTGTAAAAAATCCTATTAGGAAATAGTTATTTGATGTAAAATTACTAGTACTGGATTTTTTTATTTACTTATTGTGCCAAGATTCACTCAAGATGAACATACGGAAAATAACCTCATGCTCACTATCAAACATAGTAAAGTATCTGTACAGTTGTGGGCCTTTGAAAAAACAAACAAATGGGTTTTGTTACTGATAACGGTCCTCTTTGACGTACCAGAGCACTTGAAATAAAAAAGGAAGTGAATTAGAATCAAGCATTAGTTAAGCAAACTACCGACTGCGGGGAGGGGGTTATAAGTTAGACAAGTTATGAATTTGTAGTAAAAATAAATCTTTCTTAATATGGGTTTAGTGTTTTCCTCTGAATAAATGTATGTAAATTAATTAATGTCTCAAGCAAGGTTCCCAGTGAAAAACCAGGCCTATCACTGAGGATCACAGCTCCCCACTACACTCAACAAGTAATATTTCCCAAATGTACCTCCTCTACCTCGTCTGCATTGTTTTTGCCTATATGTGTAAGATGGAGGATTTAGTTTTAAGAAATAAATCTGTAATGAATAAAAAAAGTTGGAAGTCTCTATATTTTCTATACAGTTTTTTTTTTTTTTATTAGATTGGTATTCTTGGATTATGCTACTGCAGTAAAGATTTTATTACTCCAAGACTATTTAAACGTTTGTTATAGCGGTGCCAATAAATGTGGAGAACAATGAATGTCTTTTGTGTTAGTTGGTAAGGTGTTTAAGGTTAAAGGAAGAAACAGCAGTTTATTATAGCAGGATAACACAATTACATGTTGCATCAGCTTCTTAATGCGTTTCCTGATTCCTTTCCTATTTCAGTATAATATCATTTACATCTAAGACACTTGGATTTCCTGCTTGTGTCTCCGAGCTTCTGTCCAAATTACAACTACGTCATATGTTGACTTAAAGATAAGAAAAAAAAGAAAACATGAGCTTCTTTTCTAATACAGCTCTACATCTACATGGACTTCTGAGAAGCTTTCAAGCAGACAGTAATGTACATGTGACTAGATTATGCAGCATTAGTGTATTTATTAAGAGGAAACAGCTTTTGAGCTGTCACTGCTAAGGCTGTCTCGTTCCCTTTAAACACTTTTGGAGTCCATTTGTGGAATTAAAGTTGCAAATGAATGCTCCCTAGAACAGACCAAGAGTGGGCTGTCGGATAATCATTTCACCCAATGTTAATGCTTCATGTTGCAAGTATTGCACTAGCGTGGACTTTTGATTTTGACTAGGCTTTGCAAAATTATACAGTTCTTAAACAGAACAGTAGTGTCTTTTTTTTATCTAAACGAAGTCTTGTTTTTGCGTGCGTTTGTCTGCAGGCTTGAATTAAGAATATATTGTGTTAATTAGTGTCTGTAGAGGTGCTGGCTTTAAAACCCTGATGAAGTCTGGCGGTTTAGCTCTTGTTTCATTCTTTATGTTTAACAAAACTAATCAGCTCTTCGCTGTGCCTCAGTTCATCTACATATAGAGCCTGCGTAGGCCATCAATCCTCTTACGCAACTCTTGACACACACACACGCAGACACACCCCTACACAAAAAGTAAAATGTCAAACTATCCCACCATCCTGAAGTAAATGAGATGAATAAAAGATTTTGGCTCTGCTGAGAAAAACGGAAAGAAAAGACTCAGATTACTGAGGTTGCAAGTCACAAGTGGTATAAGCTGTAATTACTGTAAACGCTCGTGACAATAAACTGGGAGTAATTGGCACAGGGCGTATGGATGCAAATAGATGTCGTGCATTGATATCCTGCTTCTGGTGAATGCTGCTGATGTGCATCAACGGTCCCATCTGCAGAGGCTGAATGCAGCTAGATTTTGACTGAAAGGCATTGCTGACTGTTTAGCTTCTCAGCTGTGTTGGTCTCTTGTTGCTGCCTGGTAAGAATAAGGATCTAATAAACAACGAGTCAGTTGTCTAAGTGAGCAAGCAAGCAGGGGAAATCAGGAGGAGTGGACACATGCCAGGGAAATTTTAAAAAGTTGTAGTGAGAATTTTTTTATTTTTTTTAGTGTTTAGGTTGAAACTTGTTTAGCACAGAATAACTTATCATTTTTAAGTACATCTCAGTTTTCTTTTTTTTTTTTTTTCATTTCATGAGTGACTGATACACTCTGTATATAATTTCAAGCAAATCCTATTGTAATTAGGTTCCTCTGAAAACGTTCCCTTTTTGTGCTCCAGGCCTCTGCAGTGGCTTCCTGCTGCCACACCGGCGAAACAAACCACAAAGGTGAAAGCGATAATCCGAAAAGGCACTCAGTGAGGCCAGGAGCTTGATCATGTTTCAGCTAGGACACATTCATTACAAATGCAGCATAAGCATTCATTAATGAGCTGGAAAATGGCAAGTAATCAAATTTCTGCAACATATGGGAAGAGGAGTCGAGGAACGACAGTTAAGAAAAGGGGAGGCGAGGTGGACCAGTTTAAACACTTGGAGCATCTGTCTTGTGGAAATCGTGACCTCACATTAGCACAGCCTTGTTCCTTTTTTACCGTGTTCGCAAGACAGGATCGGCTCGTCTATTATGGGTGTACACAACTGGACAAGCAACAATAGGCGTGCTGAAAAGCTTTTCAGATTCACATGAAAAATTCCTTTAAATTTCTGGGGCAGCGCTCCTGTCCCTACGCAGCAATCTCATCCAGAGAAAAGCCTTTATGCCCACTCTATTGTAGAAGTGCGATATTTAGAGCAAAGCGGTCTAAAAATCAATATCCACTATCAGCAGAAGAATGACATGTCTTTACTAAATATGGCGAATGGAGCAGGGAAAGATTACAAGTCGAAGCAAGTTGTTCTGTTAAGAGGGCTAATCGATGTTCCTCTGCAAAGGATTTTGTGTCTTCAGACACTAACATTGAGTTATGTGTGGTTAAACTTGCAAGTTGGTGTTTCCTTGTGACAACTTCTTAAACTGAATATGTTAAATAAGTCTATTCTGATACATTTGATTTAAATTGTAACTAAGATATATTTCAGGAATAGTTTGAAGGTGAGTATTTTAATAGACTCTATTAAGGCTTTATATAATTGGAGAAATGCAACACCTGCTTATATTATTGGCAACCCTAATGAAGATGAATAAATGCATCTTTAATGCACTAAGTGCAGAATTTTTAAGTGTTATTTTTGGTAATAATTTCTATTAATTACCAATTACAGTGCTCTCAGCTAATCTAAAACATTAAAGGGGGGATTATGGAAATTCGATATTGATACATGCACAATTATTAGGCAACTATTTTTGTGCAACTATATTTTTCAATCTCACATTCTTTATGTTTTATATGTATGAGTGGGAATTATAAACAAACAACTGAACAATTCTGTCATTTAAAAAACAGCAAATAAGTGAGCAATTTTACTAAAAATCATTGTTTTTCTGAAAGACTTGTTCCTGTTCCACTGCTTGAAGAAAGTATTTTCTAAAACCTGATTTGTAGGATTGAGAGTTCATTTTAAGTACGTCTTCAACTTGAAAAGGTCCAACCAGCTCATCTTTGATGATACCAGCCCATACCACTACCCCACATCCACCTTGCTAACATCTGACTTGAAGTGACTTGAAGTTACTCATGCAGCCAAGGGCTCATCCGTTGGGTCCTCCAAGCATCACTTTCATTCCATCAGTCCATAACACCTCTAAAAAAAATCTGTCCTTAAAAATTTCTTATCCCAGTTTAGACACTTTTCTGCTTGTTCAGAGGTTGCCAGGTTTCAACCTTCCTTACTATGGCCGCGTCTCTGAGCTCCGAACATCTTGCACTAATAGGTACTCCAAGGAGGTTACAGGTATGGGATATGACAGAGCCGGAAGATAATGGGTTAACGGTACCTTCACGCTTGATTCTCCTCAAATCCCTGGCAGTTAATTTGCATCTTCTTTTTCGCAAAACATTTCTTGTGACCCTGTTGACTATTTGCAACGAAATGGCTCTGTGATCACACCCCAATATCTCAGCAATTTAAAGTGTGCTGCATCCCTCTGACTTTTCAGAGTCAGTTAAATCTCTTTTTTTGGCCCATTTTAAAAATATCCAATAATTATGCATACTACTTTGAAATAGGGTGTTCATCTCCTTGGGCCACACCTTTCCTCATTGCATAGATACACATCAGTTTTTAAGCAACATGAACTGTGACAGCCAGGATGAATAAGACCCAAATCTTTCTTTCCACCACACAGTTATGAGAAAATTAACATCTCATTGTCTGATTATACAACAAGAATGTTTTTCACACATTGTTCTCAGGTTGCAATAGAATTTGAATACAGATCAGGCAAAACATCATGACCACTGACGGATGAATGGAAAAGCACATATTTTCTCTCCATGAATGCTTCTGTTTGTGAACTATGTTAAGCGGCTGATGAGTTGCAAGCAGGAAAAATTGGCATTGTGTAGCTCATATGTGGTGTTTCCAGACTGCAGTAGTGAGTATCTATGGTCTGATCCAACAGACGAGCTACTGTAGCTCATATTGCTCAAGAAGTGTTTGCTGGTTCTAGTAGAAGATGCTAAAATACACAGTAGATCACTTTTTGTCGCACTGGAACAAACGTCCAGAAAACTGTAAAACAGCTGAAACACTGATTTCCTTTAAGTCCTGACTAAAAACCCACTTGTTTAGAGTTGTATTTGAAGCGTAATCAATTAAGAATTTAACGATGGCACTTGCTTAATGTATTGTTGATTCTATGTTGCATGACTTCGTGTTTTTATGGTGTAAAGCACTTTGAAATGCCTTCGAAATGTGCTGTACAAATAAAATTTGATTGATCGATAAAGGGTTTGTCGCTCCTGATGAGTCAAATTGGCCATGCTGACCCAAGTCCACAACTGAAAGCACCAACAATGGCCATTTGTGTGTCAAAACTAGACCATGGAGCAATGAAAGAACCTCTTTCATTGATAAGAGCTGCACTGTTTGTGTGCAGTTGTTACCTTGCACCATGATGCAATGTCTGAAAGAGACTCATTTGAATATACAGTGTGTTGATCGAGGCAAAGTTTTTCTGGGAAACCGTGAGTCCTGCCATCCAGATGGATATTACTTTGACACATATGACTTACCTTGGCGTTGTTGCAGACCATTCTGTGATGGCTGTGGTACCTTTCAGCAGAAAAATGCTCCCTGCTACAAATCAGAGATTCAGGAATACTTCCATTGCAAATCTGAGTCGTTGACCTGGCCTCCAATTTTCAGATTTCAATCCAATTTTGTACCTGTGAGATTGGTTTGACAAACTAGTTTGAACAGTAGAGGCCCCTCCTTAGAACTGACAGAAGTTAAAGGGTCTACTGCTAACATCTTGCTAGCAATTACACCTCTGCCATTACAAAAGGAAGACAAACACACTATGAGGCAGCTGGTCTTAATGTTACACCTGATTGGTGTGTATAATCTTATTATTTTTAATTGACCATGTCAGATTGTTCAACTTTTCCACAGCCCATAAACAAAGACAAGGTCAAAGGTATTGAAACTAAATCTTATTTTGAAATATTTACAGTCTCAGTGACGAGACAAAAGCCTTTTCAATTCAACATGACTAACATATTTCATTTTTTTGAGTTTTTCATCCACATGCTAAAAGTATATAGGTGTGCACCTCCCAGCTGTACCATGTGTACATTTCTACTCAAAATCCCAGAAGAACATCTGGACAGCATGGGGTACGGATGTGATCTGTGACCTTGTGCATGCTGATGCATTAATGTCTGCCCTACTTTATTCAGTGAAACAATAGCAACAACAGAATCAGACTTGGCTTTGCAAAACTAAGTTGCAAAACAACTCAGGATGATAACAAAACCTCTGGATCTTTAGGAAATATTCACTTTAACATTATGAGATGGCATTAGAATACTATTTTCATTTTTCTTAATGCTGTAGAGAGTCAGTGCTGCCACTCCAGCCAGCAGTAATTACGTCTGTTGGGAAGGTTAGCATGCAGATCATGTGAAGACTTATTGTATTCTTATGCAGAGAAGCACATTAGACAACCTTTGCCTTTCCCTTGGAAACCCCTGATACGCTTGTTTTGTTGTTAAATTCATGTCAGTTTTTTGTTTTCTCATTCCTTTTTTCCAAGTTGAGACTATTTACGCTCAATAATATTCTGTTTTTCGAATGGTTTGTGCAGCTCAGAAGGCCTCGAAGTCCGGAGGCATCACTGCTGCCTCCTACATTGGACACTTGTGGGCATATCAAGCATTTTCTCAATCTAATTTAGATTTATTCTTGCTTCAGATTTTCTGCTGTTACGGCTGCTTAACAATTTAGAGCTGTGATTTATCCTCAAGACATACCACTGTTAGGATATTTAGGCTGATTAAATGTTCTGTATGAATCAGTTGGTGAACTGTCTGAATAAAGACTCTTTTTGACACTAATCAGTAATGAAATAATTGCTCATATTTAGCCATAAAAAAACAAGATCACAGTTCTTAGTCTTGACTTTGTTCTGTCATTTTTCCCCTTTTATATACATGGTATTATTGTACAGAGAAAGTGGAGCAGAGGAAGCTCTCTTTTGAAGAACTAATTATCTTTTTCTCTGACACCACAGTCATTGTTCTTCATAAGCTTTAATGTACCAAGGAGCTTGTTGGCTGTTATGGTGAGCCTAAAGTAAACATTGACAAAGCATTTGCATCTTCTGCTGAGGCCATTAGTAAGTATGAATTATTTTGTGGTGTAAAACAGTCCTAAAGTAGGTGCAGTCGACTTTGTTAGGATTTCATCGCACACTCACATAAATGACCTATCTTTATAGGTTAGCCAAATGTGGAAAAAGGAATTACTTTTGTCCTACTTTTAGTTCTCCTAGAAGAATAATCTCCGAAGTCTTTGACGAACATGTCTATAAATGTCTCGCTTGATGAGAGTTGAGCCAGTACCTCAGCTCCAGAAGCTGACGTCAGTCACTGTCGAACACTGACCATTACTTTGATGCCATTTCCCACAACCTTTCCGAGCTCATTGATTCCAGTTTTTTTTTTTTTTTCTTTTCCTGACGTGCTTCCCACACGTCTGCTTTATCCCCGCCAGGAGTAATCCCATCATTTCACGTGCAACACTTCACACCTCTTAATAGAAAATTAAATGTCAACGAGGCAATGCGGCTGCACTGAAACGGAGGTACACCGTTGTTACTTTTGTCACTTTTACGCTTTGGTCACTTGTTTAGCTTTTTATGGGTTCTAAATGATGACAGTATTAAAGATCGCATCAAAGTGCATGATTTATCTGAAGGTATGGCGGTTTCTATTTTATCTGCAGCATTGACTTTTTAAGCAATGAAAGATTGTAACATGAAAGCGCAGTCCCTCTGAATGATTGCACCAATACAAAGATGCTCTTAGTTCTGGCCTGTCGATACCTCTGCGCTGAAAGATAAGTTCCCCCTCTGCTCTGTGCAGCTCTGCTCTCTGGGCGGTGAGGCTGTTTCAGGACCCAGTCTGTGTGAGTAATACTGCTCGCTGCCTCCCATTGCAGTCGATTACTTATCTATTGATTGAAACCAGCGTTGTGCAGATGGATGCCTCTGGAGTGTGACAAGTGCTTTAACAATCCCGGAACCTAATGCTCCTTAAAGTCACTTAGGGTCCTTGTTAAATAATGTCCCTTCTCTAAGTCAAAAGGATTCACTCACTGTCAATCTCAGCAGCAGGAAAAAGGAATCCATCTCGATTCATCTTCAACCAAAAAGATCCACGGCTGCAATTACACGTGGGGACTCCTTGCAGTAGCTGGTGAGAAGTAATAAATACCATTAAGGACTGTGAAAGTCCTTAAAATACACGTTGGTCATCTTCTTTCTGCCTGACAGTAAAAGCAATGAATTCTCAACAGTCACTGGAAGCAGCTTGTGAGCTGCAGTGCCTGGTTTCTGCTGCTTTTCAGTTTTGATTAGGCTGCTCGGAAGACGCGGTCACAAATGCCCTCAGATTTGTGCTCTCGCAACAAGACAGGGGCCTTGTTGTGAGTGCACAAAAGTCTTCCAAAAGAGATCCCACAGAAAGGGTCGGATTGAGGTTTTTTTTGTATGTTTGAGGCCCAGGATAGCAAGCATTGCCCCACAAATGTTGCTGCCTTCTCATCAGCAGTCTAAAATAAAGCTCCTACATTTCCTCTTCACTTATGAGATAAATTTGGGTGGTTAAATATGTTTCCAGATGTGAAAAATACAATAATTATGTGACAACTTAAAGGGGCCGTATTATGTATTTTTCAGCAGGTGCTTCTATTTTATCAAGTAACTAGGTTACCAGCAGTTGTTATAAAAAATGCTGTATATATCAAACATGACTAAAAAGAAATTTGACTTTACAATCTGATACCTTGAAATTGGGCTTCTGTCTCTTTAAGAAGCTCCTGCTCTTTCAAGTACATCATCACAGCAATGCTGCTCTACTAATCCATTTACAACCATTCTCAGGGGCATTGGACTGAGAAGTAGTTTGTATAATGAGCTCAGCAAATTCAGAGTTACACCAGGTGTTTGCTAATTGCTGCTGCCGCTAGTCTGAAGGAGCTGAGTGGGGCATTTGCTTGGGAGGGGTGCTCTCTGAGGCGGAAGCTCCGCTGGAGATGGCAAGGAGGAGCTTTGTGACAGCGAGTGCTTAAGCACCTCAGAATGGCTGCCATTGGTCTCAAACATGCATGTAAAAATCAAAAGTATATTTTTAATGGGCAAATAACATTGAGCGAATGCACCATACTAAGGACTACTAGGTGGTGCTGACTACACTCTTACCTATGGGCACTGTTACTGAGTGACGATTCAAAGCTAGCAATTGCAGAGGATGCACAAAAACGTGAAAAGCTCTAGGATATTACAAAGAGCCAAGCTTTAAAATGATAACAGGTATCAAGATTGATTTGGAAATGCTTTCTGGCTTTTGAATTTAACTGAGTTAAAGAATATATATTATGTGGGGTAACAGGCAGGAACTGCCTTTTTTTGGTTACATGTTTCTTCTTTTTTTGCTCAAATATCTATTTAAAAATGATTTAGTCTGTTTTAAAACTACTGTTTTCTTACTGTCATTGATGTTCCTGATCTAGCTGATGGCTGATCAGGACATTAGAGCTAAAAAAAAATGTTTGTTGTTGCTGTTCTTATGCTTTCTTGTCCTTTAATTCTTTATGAGAGATCCGATTTACCTCAACTTGACCAAAAACAGGAGCTCAGATACCAACTACATAGTTATGACTGGTGGGTAGTTGTCTGTTGTAATACTTATGTCATTTTGTATATTTAATACTTGAGGATATTTTAATTGCATAGCAGTTGGAATAATGTTTGATTTTCTGTTTCAAATTAAGATTTGGTTCCATGACCTATATTTTCTTTCAATGATAACATCAAATCTAAATTTCTCAGTACTGTGAAATTGTAGTGCTTTTACTCAATATGAATCTCATGCTCTTGCCTTCTCATAATACAAGGAAATGCATTATCTGTCTCTTTTTCACAGTGATACGCTCTTTCATTTCAAAATGTCCACTATAACTAACAATCATCTTTGGCCAGCAAATCAATCAGTCATGGTATTTCTGAATTTTACAGGCAGACCCAGAGAGTTAATGTTCAAAATGAATCAGTACTCATATGAGATGTCGGACTTTATTACCAAACAGTCTGAAATAAAAAGCAGCGGGAACTTTTCTTTCTAACTTTTTCACTGATGGTCATCGTTTTTGCCAGCAGAGCTTTCATGGAGCCTCCTTCAAAGATATTCTAAATTTGAAATGCTATCATCAAAGACTTGGGAGCCCTGCTCTGTGTATCATATATGTCACATGCGTTTCATCCTATAAGCCTCTAAGGTGACCTTTTCCCTGCCTCAGAGTGTGCTTTACATAGATAAATGGAAACAGACGCAGTGACAAAAGCAGAAGCCGACATTCCAACATTTCTTTGGAGAAAGTGGCCCAACACCAGATATCATCTCGGATTCTTTAGCCACAGAATGATTTCCATACCAAGGACATCCGCTCTGAGAACAAGGAGTTTTTTGTTTTGTTTTGTTTTGTATCCCTCAATTTTTATCTCCGTCTGTTGCAGCACTACAGCCAGACATCTCATTGTGAAGACCGCTGCTTCTGTCACTTTGGGCTCTTTGAATTTTTGCTGTTTCACAATTTTATTTTCTCAAATCATTATTTGAAATAAAAGGAAACGATGTGTTCTACTTAGGAACCCATTGTGAAGTTGATTTTGAAACGTTTTTGAAGGTCGACATCTTTAAATTACAATCAAAGAGGCCGTTTCTGTCAGAGTGGAAAAACAAATAACTTTTTTGTTATTGAACTATAACTCCTTTATTGAACTTTTTTTATTGAGCTAAACATATTTTATTTAGTCTTGTAATTTGAGCATAAGTAATTTTCAAACATTTCTTGGAGGTATTTAAAAAGGAGAATATTTTTAATCAAACAACAAAGTGCCTCATTTCCATACAGCAGCCCTTTGGCAAAGAACCTGCAATAAGATTTGTTTGTTCAGGAAATTTTTTTTATGTCTTTTTTGTCATGTTTTATTATGTTTAGCAGGATAACAATTCCTTTAAACTCCTTCTTAGAAAATTCAGCTCACTTGAGGGAGCTTTCCATTTTCACCTGCACAACAAGCGAGAACAAACACCCTCTGTGAGTGACCAGACTTCACTTAACCACAAGCCTGAAAATAGCTGGACACCGGTGGCCCCGTCTCAAGGAGAATACAGTGATAACTGAATATCCTGCTGAACTCAACCGTTTGCCATCTCGGCTCTCTCATTTACCATAGATTTGTCTTGATGATTTCCTGCTGGAAATCAATGATTCACTCACTTTCAGAATAGCAGTTCCTCTGAGGGTGTTGGTTCCGTTCTCCCAGCGGCAATGATTTCAATCAAGAGGCATGTGAATTCTCGAGCCTCTCTCCATAGAATGAAAAAGCCTATAAGAAATTGGACAAATAGGTAATTTCTCTGTGGAGGGCGGGTTTAAATAGATTCATGGTGAGACCTTTCTCAGACACATGCGAGCACGCAGACATACAAATCTGTGAATGCACATATGTTTACTCTGTGGCTCTGAAGGTGCTTTTTTTTTTTCTTCGTCCGTTATGGATTTCGACATCTGAGTGTGTGGCGCAATAACAAAGGCTATCCCTGCATGTATACACACGCCTAACAATGGTGACCTTTATCAGCCTCCATTTGCAGTACTTGCAGCTTAAAGAATGAATTAAAGTAGGCAAGGGATTCAGCAACATTTTTAGAGATGACAACAGACCCGAGCATGTGAAGGTTTGTGGGCCACATCTGGCGCAGATGTCCCAGACTGCAAAAAATATGAAATCAAATATACCTGAAGTGTTATTTCCAAATGCAAATCTGAATGTGCCATTTTTATTTTGAAAGTTGGCATTGATTTTGATGGCTGTTATCTCCAGAGTTTGTTACTGCTCTGTCTTCTCCTCGAAAAACAAACAAAAAATCAAGACGAACTTGAAAAAGTCAGTGTTCAAACTCTAACCTATTGTAAAAATGACAAGAAAGTGATATTTAACAGAAATGTCCCTTTGAAGAACCATTTTAAAAACAGAACAAACCCAAAATAAAAGGTTGCCATGATACGTAGCATTATTTTAGTTTTAACAAAGCTGATAGGTGGTGTTCAACTTTTTAAGTGAGATTTAAATAAGCTGCCTGGTTTACTACTAGTCACTGCAATTGAGCGCCATGCAAGTCTTTATAAACATTTCAGACTAATCAAAAGAGATTTTGCTCAAAGGAAAAGAAAATCTGCTAACAAACACACTTGGTGAAGGACAACTGCGATTATAAGAAAAAGTTGATGTACAAGACAAACATTTGTCCTCAGGTTTTCTCAGCTCAATAAGTTATATTTTTCAGTTCTTGGACAATGGGGAAACATTTACAGTTTGCTTACATAAACCCATTTAACATTGAAGTAGTTAGACTGGCTTATGACCTGGTGGTTCAGTCATAAATATGAGAGAATCATAGATTGTATACAAATCTTAGCTGCTACTATTGCTTGTAAATTATGAAGCTGAAATTTGAGATTAAATCTAACCCTGTTTCAGACAGTTTTCACTTTAGCTTTAAAGGGAAATTTTAAATCAATGACACTTCCCAGAAACCCTTATTCAGAAACAATTTGTACTCTTTCCTCTGACGCACAAAAAGCTACCTGTTCTGTAAACGTGAAAAATCATACACACTGTTTTAGACAAATGAAGTTGTAGGCATCACTTCTTAAACCTTGCTTAATATTAAGCAACATTAAGTAACTTTGTCAGAAATCCCAATCTAGATTAGGCAATTTGTACCAAATGGATATCTATGCATATAAAATGCCAAGGATATATGTAGTGTATATATAGCAAGTCTATAGGATGGGCATTTATTGTATTGTTTATTGTGAATTTTTTTTTTATAGTAAGAATAAAAAAAAAGTTTAATTAACGGTGTTTGAAAACCCCCAAAACTCTCTGTATTGTCAGAATTATTATTTTTGCTATTTTCTCCACTGTTTGTCTCAAAAGAGCATCAACAAATTAATTATTAAATGGTGTTTCTATGTGCAGTTTGATAAAAACAAAAAAAAAAGATCTCAATTCTTGATGTATCTGATATCCCGAAGAAGTCTTTTTCAAGAGAAGCTTTTGTGTCTGTGGAGCTGTGATTGGTGGCAAGTCACAGCCTTACAGTTGCCTAAAAACACTCCACAGTGATAAATAGTTGATCATCATTTATCATTATCATTATAGTGTCCCATGACATCACGATAGCCCATCCCTAACATACATTAAAGCAGGCAACATGCCTGGATTTGAATGTTTCCAGTAAGTATTTACAGGTGGAAAATTGTGACATGCAGCATCAAGGACAATGATGCTTGTGGTACTGCAGACTGAGTTGCAAACTACTTGAAGAAAGGTAATCTCATGCTGAAAAGTAAAAGACTACGCAGCCCTGCTCCTCTGTCCATATGGAGAATACAAGAGCAGATTAGAGCTGCACTATATCTGGAAAATGTCTAATGGGGATAATGCTGCTGGAAATTGTGATGATAATATTGACTGGATTTTTCACTTGAATTTTAAAGCGTATTTGTCACACATCTGTAAAAATATATTATTTAAAGAGAATATCTAATTTGAATGGTATTCAAATTAGATATACTTTATTTTTTGGTTGCAAAATCTTCAATTGCAGTCAGCTGCTAAAAAGATGTATTCACAATTCTATCACCAAATCTATATTTGGAGAATATAGGATTCAGTCAACAGTCTGACAACACTCACGGTTATTTATGTTGCCACCTTGGGAAAATAAACATCAACCCTCGATTTAACGAGAAGCTTTACAAGCTACTGTATGATGCAAAAGAAGTGCTCTATTTGCTGGGTGTTGCTTTAAATTGATAGTGCCTGTTAAAAAGTAATCTCATCACTTTCCATCTTTTTGTCTAGTTTTTGATCCTTCACTGAAAAGTCATAACAGTAATTAGCAAGACTTGGCGCTGCTACGACATCAAACT
The DNA here is from genome assembly GCA_903067095.1 of Girardinus metallicus. Taxonomy (NCBI): domain Eukaryota; kingdom Metazoa; phylum Chordata; class Actinopteri; order Cyprinodontiformes; family Poeciliidae; genus Girardinus; species Girardinus metallicus. Next base: position 50,558 of record CAEGAE010071712.1, on the reverse strand, counting down.
TGCTATTTCAGAGTTAATCAGCTCATTGTCATCTATTCCTTTTCACCTGCATGAAGCTGAACAGTTTAAATGTGCCTTGTCTCTTTAAGACTCCTTTTTATAACCATGTCACCCAGAAGTCAGAAAATTCAGACATTGTTGTTTTTAACTTTCTTCTGCGTGTGACGTGTTTGTGATGCAGACTTTTGCTCTCAGTTTGGAGCTAAAGGATGACATGTAATGGTGCTTTAATCCTGTAATACTACTGCTTGCTGTATTAATCCCATATTAACATTTAAATAAGAATGTGTTATCCTCCACAGCTAATCTTTGAATGTTAGGAGCAATATATATATATATATATATGTCTGTGAACTAACTAAAGCTGGTTGTGTTTTGGACTGGTACCAGATTGCGAAATGAATAACCAGCAAAGGCACCAGCAGTGCAGCCTGCCTGGAGCTGCTTTAGATTCAGGTTGGTGGAAACAAAGAGAAGTGTATATCATGCTTCGTTTCAGGGAAAATGACTTAATGACTCTTAATTTCTTCCAATTAGGTCACACAGTTTTAATAGTGGATCTAAGCCTGCAGTTACAGTGGGTTGTGGAGAAATCTCGTAGCAGTCGGATTTTTTTTTATTTTATTTTATTTTATTAATGGAGGACTTGCCGCTCCCAGCCAGGTGGAAGCGGAGGAGTAATAAATGTAGCCCAATATATCATCCGCAGCACATTACAGGGGAGCTGGGGGGGTGATTATTCATGCCGGCAGGGGCATGAACAGACCTTTCAGGGGTTCATGGGCTCAAACTTTGAAAAGGGCGTCTCCGTCATCTTTCTCAACAGGGTAGGTAGATTCTCCCCATGGCTCCCATCTTGTTGACTTATCCGCTAGCTTGTATTTAAATAGCAGGAAACGTGTGATTTTCTCGTTTGCTTGTTTTTTTTTCAATCTTCTGACTGATTATTTGATGAGTTTGAATTGCTCGTGCGTGTATTTACAGTGACCTTTTGTTTATTTTCATGCACTTAAAGTAATCACCATTGAATTCTTTTACTCCAATCATCAATCGGTATCAAACAAAGCAGCATGCAATTTGTGGTGCTTAAGAGTAGATTGTTAACTCCTCTGAATGCAGTTGTATAAACCATTCTATCAAGTCCCACTGAATCTTAAATCCTAGAATTAGCTTCTCAGATGTAATCAAGTCTTAAATTACCGCACTTTCCGGGAGTCAACTTTTCTCGCCATCAGCAGCTTTTCTCAAGTCAATTAAATGCTCTTATGCTGATTTAGTTAGAGGGTGGGGGATTATGGTGTTGCAGGACGCTCAGTGAAGGTGGTGTACCATGCCCTAATACAAGTTTTCATACCCTCTGAATGTTGCCGCGTTACAATGACAAACTTTATTGTAACTTATTGGGATTTTATATTATTGACAAAAAAATAACAGAATTTTTAAAGCAAAGTTAAAAGAACGTTGTTTTGTTTACAGCTTCCTCTGGCTCACCACATGGTAGAACAATCTTTCACTGCAGTGTCACTCTTTCATGGTCTGTCTCTGCCAGCTTTATTACACTGACCTCTTTTCCAAATAGTTCAAGCTCGGTCAGATTGAATGGTAAGCATCAGGAAAGCATTTTCAAGTCTTTTCACGGATTTTCATTTGGATTTAGGTCTGAACTTTAACCCTTCCAGACCAAACAGATCGGCGACAACACAGACAAAATTGCAGTACCGTAAAATCTGAAAAATTCCAACGGTTTCTAAAACGGGAGACGTTGCGCTTTCCAGCCAATATCGGGTTATTATGGTAATCTTTCCCCTGCCGTAGCAGGGAGTGAAATTAATCGGAGGGGAACTCTTTTAATAAATGGTAAATTGTGAAAGTAACTTGCTAGATACTGAAAGTTCCAGTTGTCATGGATAAATGGGCAAATATATTTACTTAGAGGACTTTTAAAGAACTGCGTACAATTTTTAAAAAAAAAGCAAAAATATCCAGTCGGAGACTTGAAACGTAGCTATGAAAGGGTTAACTGTGCCATTTTAGCACATAAATATTTTCTCTAAACCTTTCCATTGTAGTTCTGTATGTACATTTATGGTTATTGACCTGTTTAAAGGTGAACCTCCGATCCAGTCTCACGACTGTCACTGGAGCTTTAGTTTATTGTCACACATGGTGTTTTGTGTGCAAGCCAGAAAGTTTCACTCTCGTATCTGCTAACCACAGCACGCTCTTCCACATGGCTTCTGGAAAACTGAAATTGGGACTTGTTATGACTTCCCCCCCCCAGTCACTACACATCAGTGGACCAGAATGTGACAGGGAGAGAACTTAAACCACAGTTGCCTCGCAGATGTCATGGGCCCGAGCCTCTAGTAGAGGTGATGGAGGGAAGAAATGCAATCTGTCTTTCCTCTGAAAAGGAATGTGGGCAGAGGTTGTTGGGATTGCCACTGGACATGCTTCTCCAATCCTTCACCCCATAGAAGAAAGTTGGCGTTTTACACAGTGACAACCATTTATAACTGCTGAACAGAAGCAGTTTCCTCAACTCATTGATTCAGGGAGGTTGTGTCATCTATTACCAGCTCTCATGGTACATTTGTTGTTGGGATTCACTCTGCAGATCTGCTGCTTTAGAGGCGAACAGTCTCACTGAATCTTTGTTAGGTGAGAAGGTAAACCATCGGTGTAAAAATGTTATGCCAGTATTGTTGCTGCAAGAAATGTGACTTAAATTATATTTAAATGTATTTCTTCCTTTTCATGTGCTAATTTTATGAATTTTTTTTTCTTTTTGGTTAATAATACCACATAATCAGTAAATCATAATCACCACCTGGAAACTAAATATATGCAGAGCAGACATGAATACAATCAGAGCATTATTACTAATCTGGCTTTAATTACAGAATTTCATGCGCTGCCACTGTTCATTTTTCTTCATGAGATTTAGAGAGAAGGAAAAAAAAAACTCCTGATTGCAAAGATGTGAGCCATGGATACAGCTAGCTTTTATATACGGGGCTGCTTTGACAATTGTGTCTTTCTGTTACAGAAGATCCTAGAATTGACAAAAATAACATGACAGCACTATCTGTTCAACATAATTCTGTCTGAAATATCTTTCTTCTGTGCGTCGTGCTTTTCTGCCGCTGCTTCTATGTTTTCATAATAAAGTGTTGGTTCGTATTTAGAAGCAGAAGACTGTAAATGTGATGATTTAATGTGCAGAATGCAGACTTTGGTATTCATTAAATTAAACAACATGGACTGTTTGTTTAAGGGTCTAACCTAACAAGTGTTGTAGGGACACAATGTACTCTTATTACACAATCACTCTGTCTTCTTAGTGACCACTTTCAAATAATTTCATCCACTCTGTATGAGTTAATTTGCACTCGCTGTAGACTGGCAGCACCTCTGCTCCTCTGAGCTACAATCTCTGCTTGTCTGTTTCAGATCTTGCTGTTTTTTAACCTTTATAAAATAGTGTTTTTCTGTAGCCCTTATTTGCTTTAGTAGCTTGTTTTTCTGGCTTGATTTGTTGATTGTTTTCATTGTCTCATTTGAAATTTGTTTGTGTCTCACAGGGCAGCACCGAAATGAAGTTATTACTTGAAAGAGCTTGGCTATTAGATTCTCCCTAATTGATTCTTTCACCTGCGAAGGCTGAGAAACATCTCTGTTATTTAATTTAGGGAGCTGGAGAGGAAAGACATTTACATTTTTGAATTGAAGCTCGATAACAGATAGTTTTAAAAATCTAAATTCATTGTCGAGTTCACATTTGGATTCAGAACTTGCTGCAGGATTATTAATATGTATTTTCTAATTCCTAAGTGTTTCAGAGCCTGTCTTTTCTCCTGTTCTTTTGAAAATGACCAGCGGTGCTCAGCTCTCATTCACCTGAAAGTTAAACCATATCCTGCTGTCTTGGAGGAATTGGCTCATCATTTAAAGAAAGGAAATATTCAAGTGAAATCAGGCCTGTCATGCTAGATTTACTACCACTAACATTTCCCCGTCTCGGAAACTGAATTGTCATTAAAACCAAATTGACAGGATGGTTCGTTCAAACGTGGCCTTTCTATGCTGACACCTGCCTTGCATTCAAAGCATCACCTCAAAGAAACCCTGAATACGGATCCATTATCCAAATGACATTCAAATGCTCTCAGAGTGAGCCTATAGTTTAAAACTTCCATTTTCCAGGTAGTTTTACAGTCAAACAAGAAAAGCCCTAATTGCAGTAAGTCTCCAGGACTCTATTTTCTGCTCCACTCTCAAGAAAAGAACAAGCCGACATGCAGACTTGATTTATATATATAAAAAAAGGTGTTCTTATTAATTTTGATAATGATCTGTCTTGCAATTGCAGCACTTTATGCCATTTTTCAGTTTTATGAGCACCGCTCGACAGCCCTGATAAGATTAGTCCACTATCTTCATAGGTTGAAATCTATTGGTATATTTTCCAGGAGCAAAGTGCCTCTTTTCAGATATTTATTGCCAGTCACCTAATGCTTTGCTATTGTTCATGCACATTATTGGGTTGGATGTGGAGGCAATTTCTGTCTCTGTAATGTAGAGCGTGGCCATCAAGGCTCTTTATGGATTTGGAGAACGCAGAGAAGGAAGAAAAAGCTCTAGCAGCTGTTGTTGTACCTGCGGTGGGAACTGGGGAAAAAAACGTTGAGTTTGCTGAGCACAAACACGATAATAACAAAGCAGACTTGTTGGTTTTTCCCTTTTATTGCATTCGCAATATGAATATGACAGATTGAAAGGCACTAGTCTCTAAAAGATGACCTTAAAGGGGACAGTTTATAGAGTTTGTGAAATGTGTTTGTGTGGCTTTGTAAATGCGAGTGAGAGGAGAAAAACAAAGCTGTGATCTTAAATTCACTTTGCTTCTGCGTCAGCTGAGTCAACCTTTGTGTTACGATGATGAACAGAAGGGTTTGTCATGTTGACCATGACTTAAATACAATAGAACAGATTTGGTTGTTCTGGACTGAAAGGAATACAACATTCACTTTACTGACTGCAGAAAAATGGACTTTCTCCTTAAGCAGATCTTCCTCTTTTCCCCCCAACAGATACTTGTGTGTTTATTCCTGCTTTGCAGGCTAAACTGTAGAAATGTTATTACATCTTGTCTTTTTTGCACGCTGAACAGCAAATGATTTTTGGATTTTGGTGTTGGAAAACAAGCAGTTCACGGGCTCAGCAAGATTACATTTTCAAAGGTCATTTGAGTTTTCTACACAAATAATGACAGAGCTTTAAATATCTTCAGCTGGCACACTCCAAGTAAACATGCTGGCAACACGTAGTACACTTTCTGCACACCTGTCTTACCCTGTTACTCATACACTGCTTAACAACACAGATTTTAAAAATGAGATAAATTTTAGTTTGAATACAGAAAGACTAAAATAACAAATCTCAGAAATCTGAGATCAGCTCTTGAATTGAACCTTTGAAACGCTGATGTACTCTTTCTTTACAGCTCTGAAAGACATTTCATACTTCGCAGAACATCCACTTCATATTTCTTAGAAATCAAAAGGTCAACAAGGTCAAGCTATGCATCCAGAGCAAGTTGCAAGAGCTTCCTAATCAGAGCTATAAAGCCAGAATTGTGGAGAATGCATAGGCCGAAAGTCGGCAAGTTCTTCATTTTCTATATGTATCTGAACTATATAGTGAGCCACCTGAATATGTGTTTAATTAAATCAGTTAATTTGTATTTTGAAAATTAGCCTTTGTAGCAAATTTTGTCCCCACTAAATAAATCAAATAATAATAATAATGAGTGTTGTGCTCATTACCACTTGAAATGAGCACAACACTGACGATCGTAGTCATTTTTAACCACCCAGGATTTCTATTTAAAAACGTTGCTAGAAGCGTTGTACAGTGAAAAATTTATGGAACAATAAATAATTAAGACAACTTATGTCGTTTTTGCAGTGCCTGCATCGTACCTGCACTTCAAAATGTCACACAAGTGTGTGAAGCCAAGCGGTCAAAACAAAGCCAGGGTTCGCTAAAAGAGGGTGGCTAGTTGTGGCCTTTCTGCACCTCCCTGTTAAGAACTGGTTCAGATTCAGAGGGTTGACGTTACATGTCCGCAAAACGCACACTATCATAGCTGCCAAGGTCAGAATACTCAGGCAGAGTGAAAGGGTCATGTTGCAGGGAGAGAAACAGAGTAGTAAACAAAGTCTGTGTTTATTAATAATAATTTCATTAAAATAAGCCATAATATCATAGTTTCAGGGTTTTTCTATATAATGCAGCATAATAATAATAGTCCTGTAATTACGTTTCTATGTGTTCTAGATCAGTGTTGTCCAGCTAATAGAACATTTAGATCTTCCTTTAATGGCAGTGCACTCTAATTCTAACAGCTGAAGCTCCTTTCATACACTTTGCACGACATGCCATGAACATTACATTGCATTTTAGTTCAAGAAAAATATCAAATCAGTGTAAGGCAAAACATTCTGAGGCAGGACACAGTAAGGTGAAATGAAAGATTTTAGCTGGAGTTAAAGAAGTCCTTCAGCAAAGGAGAGAGCATGAAAAAAAAAAGATAAAACCTTTGAGTTGTGCTTAGTAAGACATTACGTGAGTACTCTAAACATGGGCGGCGTCGTTCATCTTAGAATGAGATTCACACCGTACGATGCCAGAAATTCCTAAAAGTTAAACTTAGGTTAACTTTTTAATTCATCATTCCTGGGTTTGAAGAACTGTATAATGTCGAGGCATTAAGACATGTGTCAGCCTCTAGTTGTACCGGCTCATGTGTAGGGTGCTACGTGTCTTTATGTGTTAAAGGCGAGTTGACGAGTTAAAATAATACGCTTTTTAATAAGACAAATCGTTGTGTGGCACAGGGTGTAGGAAATGAAATTGCATCAGCAGTCCAGGCCTGAAGTAGCTTAAATCCCATTACATCACGTCTGATCTGCAGGGTTAAAGCAGAGCAAGCGCTGTGCTAAGCTGTGTTACCTTCTCTTTATCTCTGCTTTATACAGGCTCCAGTGCTGCTAATGCAGAGGAAATTAAAGTCTGATGGAAAAACAAGTAAACAATTTTAGGAACAGGATCTATTGCTCAGTCCCTGTTTCTAATTTGCCATTTCTTTCCCGTTTGTGTTATTTCTGTGATTTTCTCCTTGTTGACATCTTCAGTGACTCCACATCAGCCTCCATCATTATTAGTATTATGCAGATGTCGGTGGGCAAAGCCATGCCGCATGTCCCGAAAGTTGGCGTACATCATTCTTAATACACATGGCTGTCAGTGGAGTCATGTACATATTATAAGTGTGATTACCAAAGCACAGATAAAGGCCAAATAACATGAGTCATTCTTATTTAGGATGACATTCGTTATAGTGAGAAGGTTAAGCTGCCTGATTTTGACCACAGTTCATCTGGATCTGTGTTTTTCCCACTTGCTGGTGTGAATGTGACATGTGGCACATTCACACGCACATGCAGCACTCACAGACTCGCTGCTTCGTTTTAGTCACCAAAGTTAGTATTTCAAATCAAAGCGAACCTCGTTTAATTGGCTGAGAAAATTTATTCATTTTGTAAGGTAGCTTAATCTAAGATGTAGGAGACGATGTGATTTGTGCATTGGAAGCAACGCTTCCTCCAAAACCGATTTGTATTCATGCGTTGCTGAGCCAGAGCCACTGGTGTGTCTTTGCTTGTGGTTTTTATGTTAAGAGGACTGGAAAGAGGTAGAGGAAGAAAGAGAGAGGGGGAAAAAAAACTTGAAAATAATCAAAAAGCTGTTCAGGTTGAAATGAGTTTCCCACTCTTCATGCTTGTGCTGCCTAGGACTGATACCCTAAACACGCGTGGAGTTGAGATGTGCTTTGGTTATGCTTTGGAGGGAAAGTCATATCAGATAACCAGCTCTGCCTTTCATTTCTAGACAGGTTCACACTTATCTACATAATTCTCAGTCATATTTCTCTTTCAGGTCCACAGCCTCTGAATTGAAGGCTTTGCATCTTGTGCACACATGTTGCTGTGGAAAAACATTTGTCTTTGGATCATGCTCTTCCTACACTTCTGCACGCCTTTCTCTTACAACATTCATTATTCTTTTCAACCTCATGGCTTACAGAGGCGGGGGTTGTCTTTGGACTTTGCCTTAACATTGGCAACATATCTGTGTGGTCTCAGTGCAACAGGCTTATTGTTGCATCAACTATGTAGATAAAAGGATCATACTGGCTGTCTTGTTTATGCTTCAGATAAAATATTTCAGTTTTATTGGGGAGTATTGAGTTCAGGTATTCATGATACCAAATCAATTATTCCTGCTACTTTACAATATTTTTTAATGTAGCTGTATCTGATGTCTAAAAATAATACTCCATATTACATGTCTGACAAATAAAAAGATAAACAGAGAAGAAAAAAATAAAGTTGGATTAAGCAAAAATACTAAGCTTTCTGACTTTATTAATATGTAAAAGTGGTTACGTGTGGGCGTACAACTAAAAAAGCTTTGAATATTGAAGGGAAACATCATGACAGAAAATTAGGTATGGCTGGAAAAAGAAATTCCAAGAAGTTCTTATTGATTGAGAGCTTTTAAATTAAATACTTTATATTGACCAGACTGTAGGTGATTCATACCGTTTTTCCCATCCTGCATTTAGGGATTATCGCTAAAATTATCACAAAAAGCACAGCTTTAGATTGAATTTTTTTGGTTCATTTTGCAAGGCAGCCTTTCAATAAAAACGTGTCTTTTTTTTTTTTACTTGACACAAATGAGAATTTTAAATAATACAGAAACATGATTTAGGCTTTCCAAATGGTACCTTCATTTGGCCTGCTGTACGTAAACACAGGAGCAGCTGATGAAACTGCTTAAACTAGTTGGAAAAGTTTCAAAAAGAGCCATATTGTTTTCACTGCTGTTTTTATTGATCCAAATAGATCACTGTTATTAAAACTAATATTGAGTAGAATGATATTAAATGTTAAAACATGACCAAATGGTCACCTTCCATGACACGACTCATGAGGAGATACAATATGAAATTTACAAGAATGACACCATATTGGATTTTAGCAGAACTTTGGGAAAAATTAACAATCACAATTTATTTCTCTTTTTTATCAACTAGAGTAACTCTAATCTAATCACAAACTGTGCCTCTTATCAATCTATAATTAATCAGTCCATGTTTACATGACTTTTTCACGCTAAAAACTTTCCTAATGCCAAAAAACCCACTGAATTTGCTCCTCGACAAAAAATTCCTAAACATGAAACTGTATTTTAGGAAGCCTTTGTTCAGTGTAGGATTATCAATTTTTGGTTTGATCAGTGTGACGGAGGAGCCGTCACGAGCCGGGACTTGGTTATGAGTCCGTGTCAGCATGCGGGCACGCCCGCACACGCATACACACAAACGTATAAATAATCGGTAACTTACTTTTTGTTGCAGCTTAAACTGACGCGGTACGTCGTGGGTGCGCACGCGGTGTTCCTGCTTCAGTTAACATATCCATCCTAACCTGTTATTTTCAGCTTCAAGCATTTTCCCGGTTCTATTTTCAAGCAGGGTTGTTTCCGGATAGTGGTGCGCCGGGAGGGAGTCACGTGATGATGTAATGATGTCATCAGAACGTACTGTTTTCTGTTAAATTGAGTAATACTCAATTTAAATTGAGTAATTTATTTGAGTAATACTCAAATAAATTACTTGATACTCAATTTAATAAATTGATATTAAGTATCAAGTCATAATAGAACCCCATCACAATCAGTCCTGATATTTTAGAGTCTAAACGAGAAATGATCAATTGCACTTGAAACTCCCTAAAGTGCCTCAGTTGAGGAGTGAAAGTCAGGGAAGAGCAATGCCCTCAAGTTTTTATTTTTTATTTTTTTTATCTTTTTCATGGGACTAAGAGTAGATTTTGGTTTGAGAACCTGAGGGCTCAACTGGAAGTATGAGGCTTTAATAACTCAGTAATATAAGAAGCTTGACCATGAAGGACCCTAAAAGTTCAAGTCAGAAATTTAACTTTCAAGAGACGCCCAAATCCTAGATTCCTTAGGCTGTGCTTAATAGCTGAGTTTAAAAGTTAAATCTATTGTCTTTCTATTTGCCTTCTGAGACAATGATTAGACCAGTGTTTCCCAACCCTGATTCTCGAGGCACACTGCCCTGCATGTTTTAGATATTTCTCTGCTTTAATACGCCTGATTCAGCTGATTGCAGTTTAACAAACACTTGCCAGTTGAAATCACCTGTGCTAAAGCAAGGTAACACTTAAAACATGCAGGGCAGTGAGCCTCGAGGACCAGGGTTGGGAAACACTGGATTAGACATTTGGCTTTTTCTCAGTTTCTGTGGAGGAAGTTCCTTTCTACCCAGTTTGGAGTTTATTTTAGGGACTCCAGTAATTTAGACAGTTTATGGGAACAGTGGATGTGGGTGTGGTATGCATAGAATTGATAAGAGACATTTTCAAATCTATTATTGATTTGTCCAAGCAGGCGAATATATAGTAAAACCAAAAGTGGGTCCACTACAGAGACTTGAGGTGCCACAAATATTAGATGAGTAGAATCCTGCCTGGTGTGGTTTATCAAATATTAAAGCTTCTTTTTGAAATTGTAGACTCTTCATCACTCTAAAATAGTTCCAGCAATCCCCACCAAATTATAAAGTCAGCTCATTTAAATGGTATGATTGACCATATCAAAGGCTGCTGTGGTCTAACAACACTAACTGTAAAATCCCAAGTGTTTGTCCATGATCATGTCTGGATATTTTATTTAAAGCAGCTTCTGTTGAAAGTGTTTTACAAAAATCAGATTGATAGTCATCAAAACTTTGTGTTGTAGAAAAACTAGACAGGGTCAGTTTTTCTACAACAGGCTTTTCTTAACATTCTTCACTTATAAATGTTGTGGTATTTTAATATCCTTGTGACAACATAACGGCCTGAGATCTCATTATGCTTAATTTAAGCATGCTTTAAACTTGTTGAAAATAAAACTTTGTCTACAGTACGACATGTTGTTGCTTACATGCAGCTCTGAAAAAAACGAAGAGCCCACTGCACTGAAGCCCATTGAAAGCCTCACGTTTTTTCCACCAAACGTTGAGTTCCTGAGTTAAAACAACAGTGCTGTTGTTTCTAAATGAATATGAACTTGTTTCCTTTGCATTATTTGAGGTCTGAAAGCACTTATTTTGACCATTTCTCATTTCCTGCAAATAAATACGAAATTTTTGCTCGGAATTTCGGAGACATGTTTCAGTAGTTCATAGAATAAAAGAACAATATTAATTTTACCCAAACATATCAAAAGTAAAATCAGAGGAACTGATCATTTCAAGTGGCCTCTTAATTTTTTTCCAGAGCTGTATGTACTTACCTGAGAGCCGGTGGCAGCAAGGACAGGTGAACTGTATACTGTTTGTACAGTGAGAGCAATAGTGCTTTATGTAGACAATCCATTGAATTGCAAGTTTAAATTCATTTCTCAGTTGCTCTCCGTCTCATTAAAAGAATCCTTTAAATTTCTTTTTTTTTTTTTTTTGGAGGGAGGCGACTGAAACACTTGTCTGATATTTTAATGGTGGACCATAAGTTAAGTCTTATTGGGAGTCCCTTCTAAGAACTACTAGCCTGGTAAATTACCTGCAGAAACTTGGTGCTGGCTTTTCTTTCCGGTTATTAGAGTTGAACAGGTGATGCCTTCTCCCAGCCTTGTTATGCATCATACCTTTGTGTTGTGTTCTAACTCTCTGTCATATGCTGCAAAGCCTCTGAGCTCTGTCACACTAATTAGATAGTTCAAGTCATCCTCCATTTGTTTCTACCCAGATCCTTGCGAGGAGGATGGTACACACTGACACGAGGAGGAAGAGGAGAAGGAACAGGCAGTTAGAGGTGGCTGATGAGTGTCACTCGGCTCAGTAACAATGGTCCGTGTCAGAAACCCTTTGAGAAGGAGGGATTTTTTAAGGGGTTTCTGCAGACACAGGCAGTTAGGTCCTTTGCATTTGTTGTGTCATTTCCCAGCACTCAGGGGAACACATGGCATGTTGAGTTGATGCAGGTTGGTAATCCTTAAAAATAAGGCTCTTTGTAATATTAGAGATGCTATATGAAAATGTGTTTTTAATCCATAATTTATCATTTCACTTTACAGTGAGTGTGCAGTTATAGTGAAAGGAAGAATTTACGATTATTAGTGATTTATTTTTATATTTTGTTGAGAAACACAAAGTAACATGTAATTGTGATGTTTCAGATAATAAATGGTTTTCAAAATTTTTGCAAATGGAAAAAATAGAAAGTGCAGTTTCTATATTTTCCCCCCGATTCTTTCGATAAAAGCTAGTTTCAGGAGTCGCCTATAAGTCCATATGTTCTGTGAAAACCTTTGAGGTTTGTTAGTGAATATTAGTAAACAAACAGCATCATGAGCAGGTCATTTTAAAAATCTGTTATATCGACTGTTTCTCATCCATTTCTATAATCATTACTGGATTATAAACTCTCATAAAGACCTGATTATTTCATATCCTGATACATTTAACCTCAATGTACTGGAATTCTGTCCTTTCATTGGATCAATTTTTCCTCCTCATCAGACTCTTCCAGCAGTCAAGTCTTCTACAGTTCTTCTGTAAATTTATTGTACTTCTAGGTGCATCTGTTAATCAAAGGATTAATTTAGTAATCTAAATGGGATCTTTACCTCTTTCTCCTTCTATTATGAGTTTTAAACCTCTTCTTTAAAAATGTAAGGATTTTTCTTTATTTCTGCCCACATTACTGACTGCTACTGTTTCCTTCTCTGCCTGCTGTGAGCTCCATAATCAACTTGTGTATGGATAACCTTGTTTCAGGCTAGGCGTAAAGGGACGACAAATCCAGGAGTGTGTGCATGCCTCGGATAGCGACGTCTGAGCCTGTCCTGCTCAGCTCTGTATGTATACAGCTCCTTTGAGGCTTGCTTGCAGTTATTAAGTCAGATGTGTTTAAATCTCCGTTACTCTCTTTGAGAAAAAAAAAAAACAAAACAAAAAAAAAAAACATTCACCACTAAAGTCGACCAGGTTATCTTCTGAAGATTTCTACACATTTATACTGAAATGCTAGCAACAGCACAGTCTTTTATGTTGTGTTTTCATATCATAACGTAAACTACACAATGTGCTTCTTGTGTCTGGAAATATTTGCAAAGATTTGTTTTTCTTTTTTTCTATTTTCTAGAACATTCTGCAGCCGTGTTTCATTCAAAGTGTCATTAATTTGAACATTTTTGTTTTGTTGAATATATTGAATATATTCTGTTTGCTAAAGTATAAATATGCTTTGAGCTTTTTCATACTTTCAGTACACCAGAAATAGATGGATGCATAGTCACAGAAAGTTTTAGAAATCTTTGCATTTAGCCACCTTTACTCCGACGTCCCTAAATAAAATCTAGTGCAACCAATTCCCTTCAGAAGTAACCTAATTAGAAAAGGCAGCCCACCTGTGTCTAATTTAATCTCCTCGTAAATCCATCTGTTCTGTGAAGGCCACTTCTATCATAATTATGTGGATTAATGCAGTCAATGCTAGTTGGTGAAGAATAATGTATCCAAGTAAGCCCAGTTGTTTACCTTAAGTTGCTGACTTTGCAGAAATCTCTTGTCCTGAACAAGCATGTTTGCTGAATACTCCAAAGACTGCAGCATAAACATATCTGCCTGGTAACGACACACATTATATTTTTAATTGGTTCATCGAATTCCACACAAACAGACTGCTGTAAGGTGTAAGTACTCTGACAGGAAATGTGTGGACAACTCTGAGATGCAACTTTTCTGAATATTTTCCTCAATAAACTATATGATAATGATTCAAATTGTATATATTTTTTGTTCCTGAAAGGCACTGATGAATCACTGCTGACATTTTTACCCTTAGATGCTCACATTTATTCTTTGTGGGTAGAAAACATTGCTCTATGGTCTCGGCTTTACACATGCTTCCCTAAACTTTGTTATAAAAGAATGAATATACAGTATGTAGTTTGGTTAATGACTGAATTTATAGAGCAGCCTAATGAGTTTATTTGAAAGTCACAGCTGGCGATTAAGCCCCCTATGCACGGAACTAATTGTTGAAAACGCTGGTTTAGCCCCAAAGCTTGACTGTCTGCAGAAACATCTGGGGCTGAGAGTGGGACAAAGTGTCAGCTGTAGCACTTGAGTGATGAATATGAATATTTCTTCCAATTTAGACTCGCAGTCAAAACTGCTAATGACTCCTCCAAGAATAGGACCGTTGCTTCAGAATCACACGTTTGACCACGCAGCTATTAGAAAAACACAATGGTAAATTTGTCTCGCACTCTTGGTGTTGGGCACAAATTTAGGTTCTCAGCTGTTCATCTGGAAGCATCACTGTGAGCTGTGTGTTCACACAAACACATTTCCCACACAAACAAGCATCTCACTTGCGTTCCCAAAATGTCAGCTCTTTTACACTGACAGGGACTTAAAATGGTCTCGTAGGGTTCAAGGCAAACGCGTCTTTCAACGCAGCGCTGACTTGAAAGCGAGCTGAAAGCAAAGGTGTCGCAGAGTGTCGTCCCAGCGCCGACGGTAAACGGCGATGCATGGACCCCCCCCCCTCTTCCCGCCACTGAGGCGGATCTTCAAACAGATGACAAGAAAAATTAATAAACAGGAATCAACAAACCGGAAAAAGCAAACGTGTAAGCTCCTGTTCGAAGGTGCAAGGCTCATTAATTGTGTTGTTTGCCGTATTTACACAAGCTGACTCCCAACTTTTTTTGTCTTCTTTGACAAACTGATTAGTGGCATCATATGAAAAACTGCTTATAATTTTTTTTTTTTTTTTTTTTAAGCTCTAACCGTTCGGTGAAGTGGCATCCGAACATTTCCGCAAAGGTTCATAAGTGCATCCAACTGATCTCAGGAATGCTTTTGGAATTGATCTATTCACACCAAGAAGGAATAAATGCAAACAGATGCTCTCTCCTGCAGTAAGACAGCCGCCAGTTTTGTACTCAATTAAATAGGAGAGGGTAGCAATAATGTCATTTAGCATGTGAGACTGATTTACATATTCACCAATATTCTCCAAGGCCTTGCTTCTCCTTCTGTCCTTGAATCAATATATTTTTCATTTTTTTTAAGTGTCTACGTCCATCAGTTGCAAATATGACCGGATGAGGTTCACATCGCCATTGCCGCCAGTTCTCCCACATGCTTATGAAATGCAATGCGTTCCACGTGTAGCTATGAATGCAGCTGGTGACAGTAACTGATCGTTTTCTAGTTCGGTATTAATGACCCGTGATGTTCGCAGATTCTCTTTGCTCGCATAACTCTCTGGCTTCCTTTAACTGAAAATATAACTAATCTGTCTCTGAGCATTTTTCCTCATTTGCATTCTTGCATTTTTGTCTTTATCATGTTTTGGAAACGTGTGTGCTCATGTTTTTGGATTCCACGTAGGGGGGTGTGTGTGCAGGCGTGTGTGTGTGTGTGTGTTTGACACAGAACGAGTGTCTGTGGCCTGTGAAGGAGTGCTTGCTGAAGCATGGTTGTCTCAATGAAAAATGTACTCTGAACTGCAGACATGCGGAGGGGTAAATATTTGTCATCTTGGGGACAAACATAAATCAGTTAGCCACTCTTCAGTTTATATATGAAGGTGGATGGAGCTTTTTCTCCCTCTTGCACATCCAATTCCACTTCATTTTGTGTGTTTGATAACTCCCTGTATAAATGTTGTCATTGGTTTATGGATGGTATTTCCAAGAATGTTTGAAAATTGCTGCTGTTCCTGGAACCATTATGCACAAACATCAGACTTGGATTGATTACTAAATAAAGACAGTGAGTGCTTTAAAATCAAGCAGAAAACCACTTGAACAAAGCGAGGATTTAGAGGAAAAACATCAACATCAGCCGATGAGAAATCTTTGCCCGTTAATGGCCGCTAAACTTGAAATTGTTTAATACTCTGGCTGGTAACTTTAATTGAATTAATTTCGGGGAACATCGTAAGGACTGATG
This sequence comes from Girardinus metallicus, assembly GCA_903067095.1. Taxonomy (NCBI): domain Eukaryota; kingdom Metazoa; phylum Chordata; class Actinopteri; order Cyprinodontiformes; family Poeciliidae; genus Girardinus; species Girardinus metallicus. The sequence continues at coordinate 34,447 of CAEGAE010071712.1, read as the reverse complement.
GTGTCATAAAGCACTTGTTACAGCTGCCGTTCATCATTGTGATGTAAATTACGCCCAGTGATTGCTCAATGATGCCTTCCTTCAGGGACATGATGTTGTTTAAAAAAAAATTGTAATTGGCTCCAAAGGGCACATGATGTGTTGATGCCGTGAGGGAGGAACACAAAAGAGAGTTATATTTCCTCGCCGGCTAAGATTTTCTACCCTGCTGATATGCCTGTGCTGTAACAGCAGTGCATTTTGCAATTTTGTTTTACAAGCAGATAAGGGTGAAATAAAAAATAAAAAAATACATGCATGTTTTACAGATGGTGATAAGACATGTTGACAGCAAGCAGCAGTGGAGGATAAAAGAGCATATGTATGTGGAATGTGGTTTCAAAGTGAGACTTGAGATTGGTGTGTGCAAAAAAAAAAATCAGTTGGAGATAATATAGCTAAAAAAATATGAAAGATGGATAATTGGAAAAGTGCAAAAACACTTCTTAAAATAAATTATTTTATAAAATACTTTATGGTTTAGGCATGGTAATGTTTAATCATTTGGAATGGGGAACTGGGATAACTCTTAGTTGACCTTAAATGGAAAAAGTAATTGGCTTGTTACTCTTGCTGTACTCCCCCTGACACTTTCAATAAATTGATAATGTGTTATGACTGATGGGATTCTTGCTACCACAAATGTATTGTGACTAATGTACTCAAAATTACAGATGCAGATCATTTTAGGTGTGATCTACTAACTTTGGACAGAGACATCTTTCATATGCAGAGACTTTTGCACATCCTGAGATTTTTTACCTTTTCTTTAATGAAAAATCTCAAACATAGTTTGAATTGATCTGCCTATGTGAATCAGATCAGAGATTATCAATTTGCTTCAAAATCTTGCAGACTTTTATTTGGGTTAAACAGTTAAAGCCAGATGTTTACATACACCAAATAAAAAATAAAAAAAAAATTTCTCACTGTCTGAAGTTAAATCAAACCAAATTTTAATTTAGTTAAAATGACCAAAACAATATTCTGTTTTCTAAATGCCAGAAAACGTAGGAAGAGCATTTCTACAGAGTTCTGGCCCATTCCTTCTGATAGAACTGGTAGAACCGAGTCAGGTTTGTAGACTGGCTCACACAACCCTTGTCAGATCTACCTACAACTTCTCCATAGAATTGAGGACTTTGTGATTGCCGTGTCAAAACAATGACTCTGTTGTCTTTAAGTCACTTCATAAGTAAGACAGACAGAAAATCCTAGCTGATTCCTTGAGAAGTTTGGTCCACTTTTTCTATAAAATCTTCTTTCCTCATGGTGCCATCTATTTTATAAAGTGTACCAGTTCCTCCTGCTGCACGACAGCCCCACAACATGATGCTGCCACTCCCGTGCTACACAGTTAGGATGGTACAAGCATTGTTTTTTTTAAGTAGCCTGGTAATTTGTATGTCATAGCGCTAGAGCAATATTTGTGTTTGTGGGAGATTTGTAGCTAAAATTCTTTGTATTGTGAACAATTTTGTAATAGCATTTTGTCTCTGCATCACCCAGCTCTACTGCGGTTACATTATTCTATTTTGGGTTTTAGAAGCATATTCAGCTGTCTCTTTCTCTGCATCACAAACACTTCATCACGTCCTCCTCATGCTCCTCCTGTAGATGTGCCCCTGACTTGGGAGTTGACATGGTCAGCTGGACAGATGAGACATGGAGTCTGTTTGCAGCAGGAAATCTGCCCTGGACATCATGGCTCAGCACACTGACAGCTGGTGCATTCGTGTTCTGTGTGTTTAGCGATATGTGCGTGTGTGTTTGTGTATTTTGCCAGCTGAATTGTCTCTGAAGAAGCAGCTGCAGCCAAATACGAGTTCAAATCCTTACGCATTTCTTTCAGACAGTTCCGTTGTACATCACGGTTTGCAGCCTTCCTGCATCACATCCGGCATATTGCACTGAATAAATCATTTTCATTGGCTGCCTGATTGGGCAGGGAGACATTTAGCCTCTTGTGTTTGTTGTTTATGCACGTATGCAGTGACCTGTCAATGACCTTGTATGTTTTTGACACATAATGTCGGCCTAAGCCAATCCCACTCAGAGAGGAATGTAATACAGAGCCTATGGAGCTATAGTATGTTTATTTAGTGTGTGCATTGACCTGCAAGAAGTCTGCTAAGTGGCTTATACTCCCTGTGTGTGTTTGTGTGTAGAATGACTTTGAAGTATGTTGTGCTGTGACAATAATCTAAGCCAATTTAGTCACCATCAGCCCTTCATTATGAGTTTGACATAAAGTAGTGCGTGACTGGAATGCCCTCCCATAAAATGATAATTTACTTCTCCAAAGAAATTACGTATTTAACCTCATTAACCTAAAGAACATGCAATAAAATGGAAGGCTTACCCCCCACCTCCTTTGAAGTGCGCTGCCATGCACCCACACACAAATACAAATTGGAAACATCATCAAAAGTTAGGAGTTCATGCCAATTGTGACCCCTGCAAATGAGAAGCAGTGGCATGTTAACAACATCAAGCCTTACTTGCAACTCGTTGGGTTTCTTGTTGGGGATTTTCTCTCTCTCCCTCTCTTTCTCTCTCTTTCTTTGCTTGAATATCATCTGTCTTTTAAGAAACGATTAACCTGGCAGGTGTGAGGCAGGTCTCACCCACAGTCTTCATCAGCCCATTTTTTTAGCTCGCAGGGAGTTTTTTTGGAGGGGATGTGAGGGAAGGTCAGCTCAGCCAGCTAATAGTCGTGGTCACAAAGCTGAAAGTCACGCATTAGAAGAAGCCGCCATCATTAGGACCAACACATTTTCAAACAACCTGACCTGCTGCTCCCCCGCTGTTTATTAGCAAAGTTTTGGCTTCGCTTTAGAGCAATTATAGTCACTATTCATGATAAACTGTGGCCTTTTCCGCGACACCATGAGACAGGAGACACGCTTGCATACAGAGTAAATAATGTCAGGCGGTTGTGTTGTAATGCACAGAAGAGCTGCCATGTTTTTCTCTGCAAACGCGTGCAATACGGAAAATGTGCTCGGGAAAAACAGGGAAAATGGCAACGTGTCAGCAAGTGATGTATGTCGTTCATTGGACACAGAACATTTAGTTTTCATTAAGAGTTAAACACGTACACGAAACATTAATGGGGTTCAGCGACAGCAGCGCTGGCGCGCCTCTCTGAATCTCATCCTGATGAATTAGCAACTCAGCACAAGGGTGAAGCACAGGAAAAAAAAACATGCAAGGAAAGAAAGACATTTATGTGATGTGTAGAGGGGAAGCAACTGTCAGATAACATATTTATCTAGTTTGGTATTTATAACACAACTTCATGTAATCCCCAACGAAAGCTTCAACATACTCTTAGGAGGAACAAAAGGCTCAGTGGGGGAGGGACAACGGGAGGAAAAGCGGAGAGAAAGGTCAGGATGAGTGCTGCCGTTTCATTATGAGAGATGTGGACTCCTTTTCCTCTCCTGCTGCACGGGGAGTGATGGAGAAGGTTGTTAATGTCTGGCCTGTCAGCCATATTGGATTCAGGGCAGTAAATTAATATTACGCTCCTTTTAAAGGGGTTTTATTTTGGGATTTACTGATCTCCCCTGTGTGTCGGCAGTGTAAAGAGGTTATTTCCCTTCTTTCGGCTCTGTTCGGTGTCCGCTTGGTATCTCTCAAGCAGGGTTAATATATTTAGAGAAAGAGAAAGCATGTTCATAGAGGAAGGATATGTGCGCTGCAGGCAGTTTTGTGTCATCATGTGTTTGTTTTAAACATTTTTTAGGAAGCACAGAAGTCTGTCGTAGACTGTAGTGAATTTTCCAAGCAACACCAGCTCCGTATGTACAGAAAGGACTTACAGAGCTTTGCAAACTTATTTAGACATATGGAGTAAAAAATAAGTAGCAGTAAATACATATGGAAAAAAAATAAGCATTAAACACATTGTCATGTTTTTCTGTTTAAACACAAAACTCTAATGGGGTAGGCGACATAAAATTCACAGCAGATGTCAAAAGCCCAAGTAATCCACACTTAAGAATAAATCAAAGCAAATAAACAATAAATTATGTGTAAAAGATTAAGTGAAGAATACATGAAGTAAGCGAGGTGCTAGAGGAATAGAAAGTATTAAAAAAACATTCCTTTCACTTCCCAATTAATTGTCAATTTGTGTTGGTTTGTCACATTAAAACCCAATAACATACATTTAAATTTGTTGCTGTAACACGACAAATCATGAAAACTTCCGGGGGTTTGAATACTGCTCCACATCGCTGTTTCTTCCCCTTTGTTCCTCCATGTGCCGAGGTTATCATACAGGAGAATTAAGTAATTAGAAACACGTGGAGATAAGTGATTTTAAGTCAGTGGGTGGTTTTAACTGTGACTTATCTTGAGACTCTGTCCTATCTGTTGTGCAGAGCTTAATGTAGGCTGGGTTAGAGTCCTGGCAGAAAAGCACTATAACACAGTGTGAAGTAGTCTTGTCACTGAGGCAGGATTTATGGCTGCTGGTCCATCAGCACTGATGTTAAAAGGGCTGTGATTAAGAGCAGAAGTGAAGACACGGACTGCGCTGGCCCTGTGACCCAGCCAGGAGCACACAAGGCTGAGCACTGTCATTGCTAACTCCACACCATACAAATCTGTCTTCCTCCTTCTCTTTGTCTGTCTATCTTCTACTGTCTTGTCCCGCATGCATGCGTATGAGCTGAAATTTACCAAGGACGCTGAATCTCTGCATTTGATCTTCGCTCAGCAGTTACAACAAGGAGGCAGGGAATAGGCTCAGTGTCTGCCTTACAGACACAACTTCAAAAGCTTGGAAATAGATTTCATTTTCTGTCTCTCTTCTTTTATTCTCCAAGGTTCAGAGCATCCAGCCACAGCAGCGCTTCCCGCTGCATTCTCGGACCTCCTGCCTCACTTCCTGGTGGAGCCTGAGGACGAATACATCGTGAAGAACAAGCCTGTGACCCTGTCCTGCCGCTCGACCCCAGCCACACAGATCTACTTCAAGTGCAACGGAGAATGGGTTCACCAGGACGACCATTTGATTGAACGAACTGTTGACCCAGCCACAGGTACACAGAACCTACCCATCGCTACTTATGCTGTGCATTTCTGCTTAGTTTGAACCAATATCAGCATACTTTGTTTGACCATTTGTTCCAGTCGTCAGCTACGAACCAACATCTACCAGATACATTATATAAAGTGTTTGTGTGCTGAAACTAAGGTCGGCAAATTGCTGGCGATTACTGTGCTCCAACAGACTCCTGGCTTATTCTCCATCCTATTTAGCCTGCCACTCTCATAATAAGCACATTGGTTTCATTCTCAGAAATCTCCACAATCACCTTGGAGACCTGTTTGTTTTTCCCTTTGTTGTGCTGCAGTCCCCCCGCCTCTGCCATTGGTGTCACAAGCATGTATGACACTGCAGTGGAGTGATTCAGAAGTGACCTGCAAATTCAAACCACCCATTCACCGCCTGACGAGTGATTGGGCGCATACACAAATATGCAAATGTGAATTGTGGCGACATTGTCAGTATAAGTTTGCTATTAAATATTTTTTTGCCTCTTTTCAGGTAATAATTGTAACTGTGGGATTTCCTCCTGACAGCTGAAGTTTATATCTTCTCCAACCTTTTTTAAAAGAATTAATGTTGAGCCTGAATGAAAGGTGGAATGAATGTGAAAAAATTATTTCAATTTTATGTGCAACATTATATGGCACCCCTACTAAAGTACAGATGTGTAAAAGAGACTTTAAATTAATCCAATGTATTGCATCAGTGTAATCTCACACTGATAAATAGATTTATTCTGTGAAGACAAAATAATTGTTTTAAAAAAAGCACCGGTGGCACAATTAGCGGTGTGAATGCCTCGTATTGGCAAAAAGACACTGCTTTTCTTCTATTAGATTTCATAACCTTGAAGCATACATGGCAAGAAAGTTTTGACTAGTTCCTTTTGCACAACATCTGCTTTTTGGATTTGTACCAGAACATCCGCTTCCACAATCCTTACTTTACACCTTGGATCTCATAATTGTCCAGATTTGTGACTACATTCTGATGTGGATAAGAGGCATATTGGTGGGTCAAGTTCAAACTTTTATCTTGTTAATAGTGGAACAGAATGTTGGTTGGGTTTTTTTTGTCCTCATATGCCCCCAAACACATGAATTGCGTCTAAATAGAATCAAAGGCGTCTCAAACTCCAATATTTGGAGCCAGTGTACTGCTACTTTTAGAAATGTATCTGCGTCAACACACCTGATCCAAATAATTGTGTCATTATCAGGTCTGTGTAGAACCTGAACACGTGCTGTGATGGTAATTTAGCTTTTTTCTTCAGCTGTGTTGAACCAATGGCACATTTAAAAGTGACAGAATATCACCTCTCTAGAAGTGGAGTTTAAGACCCCTGATCTGAGCGTTGTCATGGTGATGTAGGGACCACTCTTTGATGCAGTTCTCTAACATTGAGCTTTGAAGTATTGTTTCTTTTTCTTTTTCTTTTTTTCTTTTTTAATCCCCCTTGCCATTTCCTTCACTGTGATGGGGAGCAAGACAAATATGGCTTCTCTTCCATTTTTCTAACCAGTGGCTTACAGAAATTTAGGCTTTGTGATACAAAATACTTGACCCCAGGGAAGCAGAAAATCATTAAGAAAAAAAACATAAACTAGTATGCATACAGTGATACATCAGGTGCATTTTGAACTGCAGCTAACCTTGCTGATGCTGCCAAAGACAGACAGCAATGGGATACAGTTTCAATAGGGTTTAGTTTCTGTAACTTATTGCACAGGCACATTGACTGTGGGTGAAAGAGGAGCTGAATACACCTTCCATCTTTTTAATAACTCCTGTTGTCAAGCCCCAGACCCCTGCTGCCACTCACCAACTCTTTTGTTGCTTGATCTCTTTACCTTTTGTGTGAGAAGTCTTGGTTTGATTCTGTAGTTGTTTTGGAGTCATCCTCCTGCCAAAAATGAAAACAGAGTGCATGATGTTGACAGTGACACACATAAGACCGTTTATGAATTTGCATGATTATGGTGAAATGTTACAGAGTCAGAATCAATTCTAATAAAAATGAATCATCATAGTTTTTATTAAGAATTCCACGTCCTTCTTACTGTTATTGATAGAAATTAAGTTGTTAATAAATCTTTAGGGTTTTTGTGAGCTACAGACAGTTTTAAAGTACATGGTGAGTAATTAACTTTTGTTTTCTATGAGAATATCAGATCTTGACTGAAGAAATAAAAGGAAACTTTCCCATGGAGAAGTACACTAATGCAGATCTTCAGCAACTTGAATGGACAGTGGGCTTTTAGTTCATGTGCAGACGGAAAAAAAACGAAAGTATAATTCTGAAGACAGAAAGGAGAGATAATTAAAATAAAAGCAGCTTGAAATGAAACTAATACAAGCACTCTAGAAACTTTAAAGTGGCCCCTTGAAGTCTTAAAAGGCCAGCTGAGCTTCAGATTAATTTTTAAAATTAACACTCATCGCAGTGCTGAAAGAAAGCTTTGCTCTGTCTGCCTGTCTTGTTTGGGGATTTGTGGTGTGTCCAAAAGGCATGGTGAAGAGTCGATACTCCTCACTCCCTCCTGACTCCTCGCCACTCTCTGTCACTCCTAATCTGTAACTTTCAAATCATCTTACTAGACATCCGATGCAGATTGGGGATTGAAATCATGATGGTGACATCAAGACATGCGTATCAATTAAGATACGTAATTTTTGATGTAAAAAATCTTCAGATTTTCTGAAGATCAACACGCTGAAGACAGTGATGCAAATAGAAAATGGAGCTGCACAATTTATAAAATCTTAACCATCATCGCAGTGTGAGTCTGTGCAATAGTGCGATCGCAAAGGACTGCAATATTTGGTAGAGTACAGTGTGCAGACACCAAATGTGCTTAATGAGCATTGATACGCACAGTGGATGATATATATTTTACATACTATATATATATATATATATAGATATATATATATATAGATATCTATATATATAGATATCTATATATATATATAGATAGATATATATATATATCTATCTATATATATATATAGATATATATATCTATATATATATATACATTTCTGCAATATTTTAGGTAATTTTTCAGCAGTACTTCTGATATCAGCTCTATCACTGTCCATGTTTAACTGGAAATATGCAGCTGCCACAATTTCTCTTTACTGTCATTCATATCTACAGACTTTTTCATCACAACCAAATAAGGAGGCAAGTTATGTGCAAGACTAGGTTTTATGCTGCTATCAGACGGGTGACATCCTGGAGACTCCTCTTTTACTTTGACATGGAGATTGTGAATTGTTTTATCCCTATAAAAGAAGACGTGATGCAGGCTATAAACTGCAGAGTTTATGGGAAAACCAGATTACAAACCCAACATCGCCCTGCCAGCATTTAATGATGATGCCCCATTTGCCATGTGTGTGTGTATGTGAGCTGTTGCCGTTTGCATTTATTTGTCTATGAAACAAATCTGGCATGCTGGCTGCCACGGACCCGGCAGCAGTGAGGGACTCCATGTTTAGAAACCCTGTGAAGTTCAAGGCTTCCTCACAGCTCCCGCCTTCACTCTGTGGTTTCACAGCCTTTGATGCTGAATATTTCATATGTAGACCTGCGCAGCTTTACAGAAAACGGGGTGCTCCAAAAGTGCGGCTGCACATGCATCGATCTCTCATGCACTTGTGCTGTTTAATGTCACTCATGCCCCAAGGAGTTTGCTGACAGCTCAGTCCAATCCCCAATCCTAAAAGAAACATGTATATGTTTCTTTTAGGATTGGGGCTTGTCAGGCTGTCCTCTCGCCCTGGTCATCAGGATCATGCAGGACTCTAAACTTGTACCTGTTACCAAGCAACCAGTGCTTCTATCGCTTCAGAATCTGGCCGAAGGCAACGCCATCCCCTAAGAAAGAGGGATTTTAAAAGATGAAGACTGAGGCTGTAACGATACATCCAGTTCATAAGATGAAATGATGCGTGATTTAAGCTCTATTTTGGAGAGAAAATTTTAATTTTATTGTTTGTTTTGAAAACAGAGTGAAGAGGTTTCAGAAATAAAAAAAAAAATGTTTTAAAATTCATCAGTGTAGAGTATTCCAGTTTTGATTTGGCTTCTCATCTAGGCTTGTTAAATTATAAATGTTTCCTAATGTCAAGAAGTTATTTAAAGTACTTCCTTTGTTTGCCATGCGGTTGGCCAATTCAGAGTTTATTAATGTAAGTATTTTAGTTTTTGAAGTGGAAAGGAATCAGTTGCAGTTCAGATTGATTGATTTTTTTTAACAAAATACTCTACAGGTTAACACTGGTGGGAAGGTATGAAGTGAAGGATCCGTCCTATCAATGCAGATTAGGACAAATAAGTAACAAACAGCACATTAATCTTTATTGCACCAGGCATATGGTTATACACTATTTAATATACTGGTATTAAAGAAATCCCCAAAGTCTGAACTTTTTACAGAACTGGGATTCCTGTTTACATTTATATTTCCATACACATCAAAATTAATGAATGTGACAACAAATGGTGTTTGATATCAAGAGGTTTATGAACAGAACTAAAAATAACAAATTATATCCCTTTGCCGTCTATTTGTAGTAGGTAATCAGGTTTTATGAAAAGACCCACAAAAGTCTTATATAGAGCTTTTGTGGGTTCTATTTAACCCACTAAAGTTAAGCTCAGCAGCTCTGAGCTTAATAGTTAAAGTGGCTGCCAGATAAATAAACCGCAACCCAGGCAGGTTTGAAGTATTTATGTTGAGATTATTAATAGGAAACTGACTGTACATCTTTGATTGAAAAGCAGCACAGATAAAATTGTAAAATTTTTTGTTTGTGAACATTTTCCTTCATAGTTTGAAGGTAGACAATGAACATTTCCATTGTTATTGGCCTGTTTTGCTATTACTAGCCTAGCACCACAACTTTTACTAAACCTCACTAATTTTCTTGTCTTCTTTGTTTATGGTCTGTTAATGGAAAAAGTAATATTCTGACGGCACTAAAAGGAAAACTGCCACAAAAATAACTCAAACTGTCATAGGTTCTTTTGTGTGCCATTGGTGTTAGTTGTTTTGTAAATAGGATGAGACCAGAATTAATATTTGTGAATTACAGCCATAGCTTTGAATGATTGTTGAGTATGAAAGTATTAATGATCTTTTTGCAAATGATTGTGTTAATAAGGATTATTAGACTGCAGTAAATTGAACTGCAGATTTATCCACAGTCATGTTGCAGAGCAAAGCTGAAGGGATATCAGATGTGTTTCTGTTGCAAGTATGAGCCCAGCAAAGCACAGGCAGGATTTAGCAAACTCCATCCATGCTCAGTAGCAGCAGACTGTCAAATGTCAAAGCAACTGTGAAGTTTTAAATTAATAACAGACCCAGGACTGAAGTGCAGGCGTGTTTCATCGGTGCTGCTCAGTCCTCAAAGTTCAGCCAGTAAAAAACATGACATGTGGATAAGACTCTATTTCAGACATGACCTCGCTATCATCAGACAGTCTGCTTTATTGAACCTGATTCAGAGCAGCAAAGACAAAAGAGTAGCACTAGCTGGCTGTGTCTACAATTCAGTTACAGTTTACATCTCTGTGTATTGCCCGATCGCTGTGGACACCACACATATAGACACCACACATATAGACAAGAGATTTTTTTTTTTTTTTTTACACAAACTCCTTAGAGAAGACAAAAGGAAAAATATGTCACAATTTGTCCTTCCCCTCCCGGTTCTAGTGTCTCATATTGATCCGTCCTCGAGTCTATCGGTTCTCATTACCTGTCTGCAGTAACTTATCTCAATTGGTATGGCTGCGACCGCTTCTCAGGGAGCTAGCTAACTCCGTGTCTTTCCCAGGCCGGCGAGAGAAGACATTTGGCGAGTCTTAATAAAGAAATATCCCCCCCGAACAAATCAATACTGACAGTGTGTTTGCATAGATTAGGAGATTCTCCCACTCTATGATTTCTCATCAGACACATGATGAGGGGAAGCGAGATTGGCATTTGAGCGTGGGCTCGATGTATTGGCCAGACTGATTTGATTGTGTTTGCATTTCATCTGCCAGCATTGATGGAAACGATTTTGATCCACGCTTCGGATTGTCACCTCAGCAGCAAACCCTCTCAGGTGGAAAATGCATGCATTTCACATTCTTATTTCAATAAACCTTCGCAACCACCTTTATAAAGACAGGAGATTATATTTTTTTCTTTGTTGATTGAAACGGATGTCAACAAGGCGTTTTCGGTGAAAATAGAAGATGACGGAGACGCATTGCTTTATGAAATCGTTTACAGTGGGATCACATCATTCATAAAGAAATACTCCTTTTTTATGATTGGTGAAATAATTTAAAACTACATAAAGGAAGAAAATATAACCACTTCCTATAACATGCTAGTTTTTTTTTTTTTTTTTTTTTTTTTTGCATCAGCTTCTGTCCTCTGTCAATCCTCTGAAGTTCAAATATCACCAATGACGTCAAAGGTAATTCTTTTAAAGCCAGACCTTTTACAAAAAATAAAAATAACGTTGCTTTTCTGCCATATCTGACGTCTGCAGGCTTCATTTGTAGAAAATATGTTTCTTTTGATTAACCGGATCCTGGATCGTAATGTGATGACATATTTAATTTCAGATCTAAGAGGGAGATAAGCCAGGCTTAGCCTAAATGATCTGTAACCTTTGTTTTAATACCACAGTACTCATCCCTGGTATTACAGCAGCCAATCACCTCCCTTACTCCAACTTCCACCCAACCCACTTTCCTCCCTCTCCACTTGTTTTTCTCCATTTTCTCAGCTCTATAGGTCACAACATGGATTCATTTACCTTTACAGGATCGTCACACGGATGACATTTATCTGAAAGCGGTAAAAGCTCACTGTCACTTTATCTGAGACTAGAGGAATTTCAGCTGGATTCCTCCATAGCCATCTCATAGTAATTAAACAAAATCTTTAACAGAATATTGAAAAAAAGTTCTGCTGCAATTTAGGCCAAACCTGATAGGTCTGAGTGTCAGGACCAAATGAGCAGAATGAAATAAGGGAATCATGACAATATAGCCCTAAGTGAAGGAAATGGCCGTGTACCACCTGCTGAGCATTGATCAGCAGGTGGCCAAAGGGACTAATTGATAATGCATTATTAGCTGCCTCCACATAATGGGACTTGTATTTTATCCCTTCCCTGATTGCTGGAGAGGAGGAGGGATTTGGCAAAGAAGCACTGAAAAACAGATGGGAAGGTGAATTGTTCCTGTGACACATCTGCCAGCTCTTTCTATTAGACCTCTCAGGGCTGTCAGGTGAGAGTGTGCATCCATGTTTGTGAAAAAATAAATAAATACCGTCTTCAAAGCACAACACACTTTTAAATATGTGAGGGAAGTCAAAGTGGATTTAATGGAAGCTTCTGTTTGTCCGGCTTTAAGATTACTGAGAGCTATAGCAATACATCCAGCTTAGTAGACCAGACAATGCAATATGTTGGTTCTTGAGAATAAGTTAAAACATGGTTTTATTAATATGTTTTGGAAGCAATTGAGACATTTTCTCTTGGGTTACAAACCATGCCTCATTTTCTGCAAATTTTTTCTCAAATATTAAAGATGGAATATGCTCTGTGGAGCACATTTAGAGTGTTTTAGGATGAGGACTGTGATGCAACCTCAGAAAACTGATCAAATATTTCAGCACACACCTTGTGGGACGGCTTTCCCAGAAGAGTTGATGCTTATATAGCACAGGCTTCCCATACAGTCTTGGGAACCCTTAAATATTTTCCTTGAGTTGGAAAACAAAACTGGACAATGAAAATAGAGAAAATGTTCTTAAAGTTGTATCAGTCCATCCATCCTATTGGTTTTGCTGTTACATGGCCATCCATCTCTTTTCTTTAAAGTTGCACTTTTCAGCTCACATTTAAATCTTGACCACCATCTGACATTTACTGTACGTTTGGCAGCATTTCACATATTATAGGGTAAAGTTTGTTTTCACACTTTGGAGATGGGCTAAAAAGCAACTTCTCGCACAAGAAACCCAGAAGCAGGAACAATTAAACAATTGAGACGCAACCAGCTGACACAAGAGCCACATGTCTCGGTGTTCCAAATAATGCTTAAGATGTGCTTCTATTTGGTAATTTATTTGGCTTATGTTCCTGTGAAGTTGGTCTTGACAAGCAGGAATAAAATTTTTCAAAATTAACTGCAATTAGTGGAACAAAAGTGGGAGAAAAAAGATAATTACCATTTGTCAAACAACAACGCTGCCGTTCTACTCTCCCACACGCGCAGCCTTTGTCCTCCCACCAAAACATACCCCACGTCAGCCTCACGCTTCGCTTTCTCCCAGCTAATTTCACATTCGTCCGTCTCACAAAAGCTGCGCCCTTGCCTGGAAGTTGGAATATATTCGGCAGTTTTAGCAGTTCGTTCGTTCTTTCTTTTTCCCTTTCTTTCTTTGTTTCTTTCTTTCTCTCGTTCTTTCTTTCTTTCACAACAACATTCATTTATTACCCTCATCTAGAAGAGACAGACATGTTATCAATACAGTCCTTGGAGCTTTCATTTGTTGTGTGGGTGTGTGTGTGTTCAAGGGGGCAACAAAAGTGCTTAAAAGTCTTTCAGATCATAATGAATAGTTTTCTCAACACAAAAAGCTTTAGTTTTGCAGCAGAAATTATTCTCATAAATGTGCTTAACAATAAGGAATGCATCAAGGTTGTCAAACGTAAAGCTTCCAAAGCTTTAACCGAGACGCGTGAGTGAAAAGAGGCCTTACTGCAGCAGCACAGACACTTTCTATTATTGAAACCACTTATGCTTCACAAATAGAAACAGTTTCTCAGGTTCACCAATGTTCCTTAAACTTTGCTATCTTAAAAAACTTGGAGAGTAGGGCGAAAAGGAGCAGGTGAACTTCCTTCCTGCTTTGGTATTTTATCAGCAATGATCTCTGATGCTTTTTCTCAGTCTATTTTTTGCTTTTACTGTAATGTAATGTTATCTTTCTACTTACCTCCACATCCCTGGGAAATGAAAGAAGCGAGTGTTTATGCTGACAGTGGGAGGCAAAGTGGGAGTTTCTGGTGTCAATCAACACCTGCTCTGCTCAAATTCGTTTAAAAATAGTGGGGCTGGGAGGTGTACTTAGGTGGCTGACAGCTAAATAGTCCTTGGAGATTGTTTTTGATAGACAGAGGAACTTGGTGGCTGACAGTTAATGCTTTGTGTGTTTGGCCCCAAGGAGACTTCCAGTGTGGGGATTTTACACAGTCCTCAAACAAACATCAACTTGCTGTTCTCCTCTTCCTTTAAGAAAAAAAAAAATCTGAAAGCTGCAGGGTGTCCTGACTATGGGATATTTGGTGCTGCAGTAAAAGGACTATTTTATGCAGTGATGGAGGAAGAATAGCTTCAATTTCCTCATGAAGTGCTGAGTGAAACATAAAAAAGAGCTGAAAATTTCTTCTCTGGAAGTCTCTCAGACGATGTGGGTGCATGTGCAACCACAGGCATCCAAACATGTAAGTCCTTATTGTGCATTCAGAGCTCACATCAATGTACAGCGAATGGGCAGCATACCTCAAATAGAGTCTGAATTAGGGTCAGGTGGGTGATGGAGTGGAAAAACAGGCAAAAAATAAAAAAGTGTGGTGGAAAAAAAAAGTCCAATTGTTTTTAACATTTTTCAGTTTTGTTGACGTGTGTGTGCTCTGGAAGAAATTTTTGTATTGATTCTGTATGCCACTTACACACTGAAAAGAAAACTTAAAGGACAAAGCTAACATGTTTTAGCACTTGTTCAATGAGGCAAGAACAAAAGAAAAGGGCCTGGTCAGGACTGCGTCCTGAAGCCATTCTTAGTATTTTATGATTCAACTGAATAATTTATCTCTGTTGTTTTAGACCAAGAGTTTGTTTTCCAAGAATGTTTATTCTGTCTCAGGTCCTTTAGAAATCTCAAAGCATCTGGTATTGACTAAGAAATCAATTGGTAGAAGTGTATTGTTTTAAAGTTGGATCAACTTAAACTAAGGGGAAGTAGCTGATGCATAATTAGCTCAAGCAACATACTATGGAAAAACGTCCATGCATCCTTCGATCCATCCATCTTGCTGATCTCTTTGGTAGTATATGTGGTGAATTCATAGCGATCAAACCAAATATTTACTGTGTAAAAAACCTTTTTACTTGCATTGTTTGACATTAATGAGAAACGTTACTCTTATGTCGAAATTACCATTATTATTTCTATTCGCTGTGGAGTGTGAGAGGGAATTTTCTTAGAAAACGTTTTATTACTTTCTTCAAATTTAGAAGTTTACATACTTTCATATGACCACGCCTTCGAACAATTGAGTTTCTGATATCTTCATTCACATCACTGGTTAAAAGCACCTAAAAGCACACTCCCTTTTTTGTGTGGCATCAATATAACAAGAATATAAATAAGAGAATTATGAACCACCACAAATCTACTTGTTCCTTGGGTGCAATTTCTGAATGCCACATTCAAGTGTTCAAACTATTATATGCAACTGAAAACACCATAAGAATGCCCAGCAATCAGGCACTTCAGAAGAGAGACGGAAACTGTCCATTGATTAACTTGTTTCAGTGTGAAATAGGAACATCAACCCAAGAACAAAAGCCAAAGACCAGTTTAAGAAGAGAAAGACTTATTTTGACATAATGTCAAAGAAGATATTGTCTTTTTATCCAGCATGAACACTGCACTTCACATTCTCCACATTTATAGCCTTATTATAAATTTTATAAAAATGAATGCCTTTTCTCAAAATTCCACAAACAAATACACAATTATAACGATGTGCTATAAGGTTTTTGAATGTTTTATAAATGTACTAAAAATAGAAAACCAAGAAATCACGTTTATGTACATGTTTACCGCCTTAACTTACTAAATTGTTGATGCACCTTTGGCAGCAACTACAGCCTCAAGTCTTTTAGAACATGAAGCCACCAGCTTAGTTCTCCAATCTTTAGGGAGTTTCATCCTTTCTTCTTTGCATTTCTTCTCATACTGAAAGGTTGTGAATACTAACATATGCGTGAAATGTTGGTTTTCTAATTTTAATAAATCTGCGAAACATTGTCATAATGGATTATTTTTGTGTAGAACTGTGAGGAAGAAGCTTAAATTAAAACAGTTTGGAATACAGGTATAACAGCAAAATGTGGAAAAAATGAATATCTGAATACTTTAAACGTTTATTATCTGTTTTATGCCTTACATCAATAATTTTATAATTGAAATATATGATGTATCTAAAAACTATGACGGACTGGCGACCTGTCCACGGTGTACCACACCTCTCGCCCGTTGGCAGCCGGAGATAGGCACCAGCGCCCCTCAAGGGTGTAAGAAAATGAATGGATGGATGGATGGATACATTTAAAAATAAAAATAATTGCACAACAATTATTTTAAAAACTGTTTACATATCCAAATAAGCAATAATCTAAAATATCCAAGCGGTACATCTGCACTATAATCCAATATGCCCTCCAAGTTTCTCCTTTGAGTTCAGGGGTCCAGTCTGTACTTTCACCCCTTCTTCTCAATTTTCAGCATAAGGTTATTTATAAAGTGCACACTGTCTGTCTTGCATCTGCTGTGTTAATATTTAATACAGTCACATCTGAACAAAGAAATAAATATTTAAAAGCTCAATCCGTGCTTCATCTGCTGCACTTCAGTATCCTGCGTCACATTATAGTTGAGGCTGGACTCCACAACATGGCTCAAACTCGATCAGGAACCTTGTAAAATCAGCTTCATGTGACCGTCTGTGTAGGTGGGGATTTAAGCAGATTATGTTCTGAGACTGTTAACAGTTTCCAGTAGTTATTTTTTTCGGTAATATTGTCTCTTATCTTTCTCTAATTGGTGATATTAAGTTGGTTTTAATGGGCTTTGAGAAAACTATCCATCACTCACCCAAAATTTCTTTTTAAGACTTAAACAAATCCTGAATCTGTAGTTTTTCTGTTGTGACAAGAAAGTTGTAATAGTTGTTTCATAATTTCCATTGTTTCACACCATTTGTAGAAACTGTCCAGAAGTCTTCTAATATGCTTTGTTATGACAGCTACAGTTTAATTCACAGCATTTAATTTAATTAGTGCAGATGGCCAACCCTAACCCCTAACTCCTACGGACTCAAATAGTGTTGCCATAAATCCTAAATCTTAGATCTTTTCAGGTTATTTGTTTTTTTCCTTCTGATTAGCACAGAAGTGTCACCAATTAACATCTCTCCTGTTGATGTCAGGCTTGCATCTTTACTGGAAGAGGAAATTGAGTGCTGCAAGCTGAATATGCGTCTAAGTTTCATATTCTGCAAATACCATGACAATAAAATCCAGCTGTGGCTGTTCACAGTTTTTCAACTTGTGTTTCTCAGTGCTGAATTCACTTTGTCACAAGTTTTCACACAATCAATAATGGAAGTCTGAATGTGTCTCAAAGCCCAAAAGGTTAATTTGTTTGTCGCCACTTACTTAAAACATTGAACTCGCACTCAAAGTTTAAAACACTATTAAGAGTGCATAACCCTTAGTGGTCACTATAGTAGACAGCTATTTAAAAGCCATTTTCTTGTGCTTCTTGTGGATTTTTATGTTATAGATGCACACAGACCACTGAAGTGGACACTAATGCATCATAAAATACACTATCAACTACTGGCCATCAGCAACAAATGCAAGAAATTGTTTTTGTTTAATCCAATATGGCCGACAGACAAAAAACATGCCAACAGACCCTGTCCCTCCTTCTACTGTAGACGACTCTTGCAGGTAAAAAAAAAATATTGTGACATCCGATAACCTCTAAAGAACAATACTACTGATGTATTTTTTTCAAATAACTTTATATTTGGAGAAAATTACAATTGATCACCAAAAAAAAATAAAATAAAGAAAAAAAAAATTATAAAAGGTTTTTTTTCCTACCTGTTTTTATGCCTTAAGAGAAACTCATAAAAAAAATTAATTAAAAAAATAATAATAATTTTAAAAAATCCTGACACAAAGGATCATACTTTATGCATGGAAGGTTTAATGCATTTTGAATGAATAACTGAGAAAAAACAGAAAATTAAAATTAAGAATGTAGCAGAGACCAGCAGCAGGTACTGCACCAAAGAGGAAATCTGAATCACATTTGACGCACAGAATCAAAAACGTCAGCCTAGACTTAATCCCACGCTCCAAAGATTTGAGATCTAGACCTGGGACTTGAGTTTGATTAAGCAATCTTTATCTCATGTAATCAGGGGTAAAATGTGTTGGTAAGTGTAGGTAACTTGAGCAAATGATTGAAGTTGTCCTTTCTGAGTAACCGCAGTTAACAGGCAGCTATTCGTCTGTTGTTGTTAAATGCTTTCCTTGAGCAAGCAGGTCAAGCAATCAAGCAGGAGACTACAACTTTGTTAGACCTCTACTTTTTCCTTTGGATATAAATGTGTATTTTTATTTACACTGTTGTAAGTGGGAATTTAGAAAATAGCTTCTGCTTCTTTGTTTGTAAAACCTAAAAAGGAATTGTTGAGGGCACGAATTTGATCATTTTAGTATTAATATGGTTAATTGTAGGCATGTGAAAATGCCTACAAAAATTGTGGAATGAGCAGGATTAGTTTGAATAACATCTTACACGGCTTTAAGTGAGGCCTGCAGAAGAGGAACCAGGCCATAAATGAACTCTCCTACACATGCAGTTTCTCAAGCAGGCAGCAACACAAGAGACATGATTCAGGATTGGAAAGATAAAGTTTTGGCGTGGCACATGGTTCATTAAATGCTAGTGTCTGAGCTAGTATAAAATTGCTGTCTAAAGATAATACATAATACTTATAATAATTATGATCTAATTTGTAGGATATTTTTCTTAGTTATTAACAGCATGTTTTGACTGAAAATAGGCTATAGTAACAGCCCTATCAGTGTCCAACTCAGGCTAAACTGTAACATCAGTTAGTCAAACGTATAATCAAAACTAATCGAATATCAATTAGAAAATGTCTGGAATTAATGTGTTTTTATTGAAAATGTTCAGGTATGGGGGTGCTGTGGTGGTGCAGGTGCAAAGCACAACCCAGGTATGGAGGCTTTAGTCCTCATGCCGGTAGTCGCAGGTTCAATTCCTGGCCTGGCGACATTTGCCGCATGTCTTCTCCCTCTCTCAATCCCTAATTTCCTGTCAAGCTACTTTCAAATAAAGGCCACTAGAGCCTCAAAAAATCTTAAAAAAAAAAAAAAATGTTCAGGTATATTTTATGACTGTGTTAGTTCTTAAAATCTGCACTTTGATCTAAGAGGATGGAGAAGTTCTGAATCACTTCACGTTACCAGGCTGTGATTGTTACTTTAAAATTATGGCAAAAGGTTCGTGTTTGGAGGACTTGCTCGGCAAGGTAATAAAACATTAAGATAACTTTTCGGTGAACTCTGGTTAAAACAACAATCTTTTGTTCAACTGGAGAACTGAGAGGAAGTCCAGCTATCAAATTGACATGAGAAGATCCTCTCTGAATATAACCTTTGGTCTTTCTTGTCTAAAGTGAGGACCGCCTTAGTTCTGAAATTAAACAGGCCTCAGAAGGTAATAAAGTTATTTTGGACAGCCTAATTTAGTAATCTGAAACTTCTTGCAGCTATAGAAGGAGAGATCACGCCTTAATTGCATAAACTTAAACAAGGAAACACCTTTTCTATAAAAATCTACACGCTAGAGGAACGAATCAGATTTGCCATTGGAGCCGCATGGCAATCTCCAAAAAACGCGTTTTTTGTCTTTTTCTTTCTATTTTTCTACTTTCCTACTTCTCATCAGGTAATTAATGTCTGCTTAGTGTGTATGCTGTTGATGTGATTTTATGCTTTTTAACTGTTGGACTAAACTCTGAAAATGTATGACGAGGAAAGCTGATTGTCAACTCTGTGTGGCTTCCGTTTTCATGCATGGCATCACGGAATCCGGCGTGAGGAGAGAATACAACGAGCCAGAGGTTTATAATACTTTTCTCTCCCAACAGTATTTACTTTACCTTTTCCACTTGTGGCTGGATTTTTGGGAGCACTGTTGCTTTTTCTCCCCACTGGAACTCACCACATAAGATAAGGATGAAACTCGTCGACGTTCAAGGTTGTGACTCCCCAAATAAGAGCTACAACGCTGAGCCAGAAATGTTGGTTCCCAGACTTCCTGTGAGAAACTTTGTGAAAAGAAAATAATGACTCTCTGTGTAGTTGGAGCAGACCAGACTGACCAGACACTGGACACTGGGCACATCGGCTTGCTGTTATTCTTGAAAAAACTATTAAAGTGCTGTTTTGAGTGAAAATCACAGATCTCTGCTTGGTAACTAAGATTGACAGCTGTTCATTTTGTTATTGTTTACATTATAAACTTATTTTTTAAAGTTGTTAAACAAGATCTGATAATAATTTTCATGTATAACCTAAATATGCAGCGTTAAAGACAAACCAGAGGAGACACATCCCCTTCATTTCAGTCATTTAAAACTATATTTGGGCTTGAAAAATACAGAGCCATTGAATAAATTACAATGTTATTGAAATGTTTATTTATTTCAGAAACTTTATCACTAAGTGAATCACAATATATAGATTAATTACACACAGATTGATGTTTGAAAGCCTTTATATTTGTTTATTATGATGATTTTCTGCTTACAGAAAATCTAGTAGTGGATATCTTTCAGTCTGTTTGCATTTGTGACCATTTTCTCCATTTTACTATAAAACAGATGTCAGAAGTAAAGTAAGTGGTGCCTAATTTTTTTTATTCTTTTTTTGTCTTTGGTCAAAATCTTCAACCTTAAAGATTTTGTGAACCACAAAACTTTTTATTGAAAAGGCAAGCTACTGTATATTCCATATGATCTAACTATCTATCTAAACTAGATATGGGTCATTATTTCTTTGGAAAAGCATAAGTCATTGGATTTTTGGGGTGCTGTTTACTATTAGATAAATTGAAAACAAAAAATACGGTGATTAAAAGACAACATACTGTTGTAACTTACCTTTTCCAATTAAGGAGTGTTTGTACTTTCCTGCATATTTTTTGAAACAACTCAAAATCTTTCCATAACTAAAAGACATCTAAGTGCATTGACCACCTGTTCTTACAGTTGCAGGCCACACACAATCATACTTTGAACTCCCCTGATGAGAGCAGATGAGGCTTAGTTGTCATTAAGAGGTTTTTATATTGAAGCTGTTACGTTATGCATAATGTGTACAATAAATAGAGAAAGCAGTAAAAAAAACACAGAGAAGTTTTGTATTTAATGTATCAGTCTTCATCCACATTTCTATTGGCTATGTTAGGGACAAAAACAAACTAAAGAAAGAATGCAAGATGTTTGAGAGGAAGGCCTTCATAGTGTCTGTTCACCCCCAGGGCTGTTTACTGAATGCTGTTTGTTGTGTTCGGTATTTACATTCGCCTACACACCTTCATTGGATTACCAAAAAGCTCTGCTCTTCAAGTCAGACAACACTGCCGGCCAAAGGCACAAGAGGGCCCAAGCGATTGCGAGAAGGGAGGGGAGAACCGTAATGCAATTTGTTTGGTACAGATCACCCCGCAACCAGACTGGAGCCAGACTGGTTCACCTTCTCCAGCTTCCCTTATTTACCTCAGCACCCATGTCAGACAGAGGAGGAGGGAAACGTGTTAGTCTGGGCAAATTATCATGGCTTTCATGTGGGTAACGTTCTATCAGATTCTCCCACTCCGCAAAGTGTAAAGGAAGCAGAAGCAAAGTGCTCAAGGCCCTCGCCTCTGATGTGTTCTCATTCTCGCCAGGACAACGTGTGTATGGGAGATAAAGGAGCAGGTCCCAGACACTTCCTGCCTGAAGACTGTGGCTTCTAGAACATTCTGCTCTTGCCAATCATCAGGGTCAGGATATTGGATGGAGAGTAATTACAACAAGGGCACTTTGGTAAGGGCACGGAGGTAAATCACAGACTTACCTCTGTGATCGTGCGTCCATGTGTGTGTGTGCGTGTAACGTTTCGGAAAAGGTTAGGCAAACTAATTATGGAGGGACAGTGTAAATAGAAAAATCCATGGCTTTGAATCAATGTCCATTTGATGTAATCACTTGTGACCTTTGTGCTTTAGCAAGCAACCAAACATGATTATGAAATATGCAGGTGGAGACTTGATTTTAATGTCTGCTGTGTGATGTCTTTGCTGTGTGACACAGAAAGTCTATTTTGATGATTTTCAATTCAAATCATTATCACATTTCAAACCTGTGAACACCTGTGCAGGTAGAAACACAACGGCATCCTGAGCTGCTGAGAGATTCGGTGTGCTGTTGTCTCATGCAGACACGGCACAGATTTTCTTTTTTTTTTTTCTTTTTTTTTTAAGTGATCATCTCACTCTTCTGAGTAGGAGCGGTTCAACAATCTCACCATGCAATAATCTTAAGTAAAACTGCCTTGATTTCTAAAAAAAAAAAAGATAAAAAATATAGAAGGTATAAAAATTTTCCTTATTATATCCACTGTGTATATTCTGATACATAACCTTAATAAAAAATATTATAAAAACCACATTCAGTAGCTTTTTTTTTTCAATTTCATAATAGGAATAGGTTACTTATAGTGCCAATTCACAACAAATGTGTCTTTATGTCCATTACAAAACAAACTAATCCAGACCATAAATAGAAACCTTAATCTGTCCTTTCCATGCAACTTGAACTGCTTATTGTACAGAATCTTTTAGTGCAATGAGAAATTCAACTTAAAAAAACATCATATACTTTTGGGTTGATGAGTATGACATTATAAAAGATTTTGGCAATTTTTTTGGTAAAATTAAGAATCCTAGTTTTTGGTTTGTTTGAATTACTCAAATTGTGTTTAAACTATCTACCATCTATGTTACGTATTGCAGTCCTGTTTATGCCTCTTTAATTCTGACGCATGGAGATCAAACCTTTTCTTTATCTTACTCATAGAAAAGACAAGATTCTTGGAAAATGCAAGCTTTCTCATTTTCTGCTTTCATAATTTGCATAAACTGTTTTAAAGTAAAGTCTCTAATTTTGTCCTGTGACTTTTACATTCTATTCTGGTCAATGGTTGAATTGAAGCAATTCAACTATTTTCTTCAACCATGGATAAAATGGCTGAACTGCCTCCTCAGCATGCAATCAATTTCTAGAGAGTCCAGTTAAACCTCACTAGTTACCAGATTAAGGCATGTTGAAGCAGAGGCACATCTAATGTATGAAGGACAATGGGCCCTGAGGACCAGGATGTTGAACAACCGTACGTGGCTCATGTTGCTTACAAATCATTTGAATCTTATCTGTTACTGTGTCACAGATTTTGTTATGAAAGCCCGAAATGCTGCCACACAAATAATGTAAACATGGTGGAATCTTCTTCTGTGCTTTTGCATCCATCTGTCAGTCTCCTCAATGAAAAGTTTTTACTATTTTTCTCCATCACAACAAACAGGCAACTAAAAAACTATTTAAAAGCAGTTTAAGAGCATATCATGTTATAGTCACTTTGATTACGAAGAATACCGATTCTGCTGCAGCATGAAACCTCACTGTCTCTTCATAGTTTTGTTCAGAGAACATTTTATTTCTTCAAATACTGTTTAGGAAAGACTTCATTGTGTCTGTTTCACCTCTTCTGGATAATTATATGTTTGAAGGCAAAACATTTTTTGGAAACTTCTTGTTCTTGAAACTTTATGATATAGCTAACATTCTGTTGATATGATATTATACATACATTTTCTGACTCTGTAAAGCATTTGCATGTCCTAACTTACCATTCAATAGCCTAAACAGTAAAGTAAAAGTGGTTAACAGTAGATTATAATAATGAAAATCAAGCAGTTTTAAATCAATAGATACATGGAAAGTTTAAGGTTTTCTTTTTTTTATTATTTTGCTCATTCTAAAAAGTTCTGTTTTCTCTTTTTGTTTTGTTTTGTTTTTTTATCTGAAAATATCAATAAGAAGAACAAGGTGTTTATACTTAATGCATTTAGAGGAATTATCTCATCTGCAAAAATTAAATATTTTCTACTCTTGCCAAAAGAATATAGCTACTCAGGATTTAAGGCTTGTTTTGCAAAATGTCTTCTTTCACGACTTGCCAAACATTTTCAGTGGGTGACATATCTGGATTTCTGCTTGGACAGTTGAGCACTCAAACTCTTTTTCCACACTGCCAAGTCTTAAATATGCACATAAAGAAAGCACAAAAAGTGCAGTTCATGCTTAGACTTATAATATAAGCAAACTCAGTCACACAGATATGGGGGGAAAAAAGCATGAATGAAAGAACAGTCTCAATAGGGCTGTGTGCCATCTTTTATATTTGAACATGAGTCAGATTATGTCTGTTTGTGTGATGATAAATAATTGGTTTGTTTACCTGACTGTTCTAAAGACATCTGCTCACAAATATGAGCTTAGCAGAGAAAATATTCAGAGGCTTGATATACATGGAAAAATTACACACAGATGAGTTTATTCCACCCATAATATAAATTAGACACAAAATACGGTAAGGGAGCACAGGACTACAGGATCATACAGTAGCTTGCAAAAGTATCCACACCGCTTGAACTTCTTCATATTTTTTATGTTACCACCACCATCTTTAATGTATTTTTGGGGGATTCTTGTGTAAAGAACCACATAAGGTGAAGGAAGTGGGAGGAATACCATAGTTGGCTTTTAGAAACATAAATCTTTGGTCTTAACCCTCGTTTACACATATACCCTTAAATAAAATCCAGCACACAAGACCTACGCACTGAGCCAGCCTCTCCTTCAGGTGTATAGATCAAATTTATGTGTTAGATTTTTTTTTTTTTTTTAACTCGGCACTAAGACCGGTTGAGAATATGTGGCAAGACTTGAAATTTGATGTTTTGCTCAAAATGGACTTTAGCAATTTTACAAAGAAAAATGATGAAAATATCAGTCTCTAAATGTGCAAGCTGATGAGACATACACCAAATGACTCCTGCTATTATTACATTGATAGGTGGTTCTATAAAGCATCCAATTGGGGTTGCCTAACAAAGACATATGCCACATTTTTTGAAATTTTATTTGTGGGAAAGATGTTTGAAATTATGAATGATTACCCTTTCATTTCAGAACAGATGGATGCACATTCTTGTCCATCCATTTGTAGGTCTGAAGTGAATTGATGCTTGTGGGTGTAATGAGACAAAATGTAAAAAAGAAAAACATCAAGGAGCACAAATACTTTTACAACTATAATATCTGTCTGTCTTCAAGCTGTTGTAACACATGGTAAATGTGCTTCGACATTTGCCGTTTTAAAATTAAAGTAATTCTTCTGTTCTGAGAAAGACAATCTCAAGATAACATATCCCAAACCAAAAAAAAAAGTTTTTATTTATTTTTTCTTTAGCATTAACGGTGCCTTCACAGTTGGACAAATTACCCACACTACATCCATTAAAGCACCCAGATGAATTTCAGAGGCTGGCTTTCAAACTTTGTGCTGATAACAAGCTAAACTTTTCTTCTTCTTTTTTTTTTTTTGGAAAAATAAGTTGTTAGACTAAAAGGCAGTTTTTCATTTTCACTTTCCTAAACCCATCCTACAAGAACTCCAGATTATGATTTCCCCAAATTATTTTTTCCTCAAACATGGCTTGTATTATATAGTTTATTTTTTAAACCATTTCTAAATTGTTTAACTATCTCAGTCCCTCTATGGACCATGAGGAATTATCATTCTTTATGCGTCCTTTAGTCATATTAAAAGTTTGAATATTTGTGAGATATTTTAGGCATTGTGTTGCTCGTATCTTCTCCGTGTGCAGAATATTTTGGAGACTGTTCACATATGACTCAATGTTTTCATGAGAAATCTTCCACCTTATAGGTCCAATTCTAGCGCCACATTTGAAACCAAAACTAATAGTAATTGCTCAGTGAAATTTCTGTAAATAACACTTTAGTATTTATAAAATGTTAAATATTTAAATGCATTGATTAGCATAAAATATTCACTAAAGGAAATTTTACTATATTTCTTTTATTTTTTTACCATAGCTTAACTTTTTGTATTAATTCAATTAATTTTGATTTACTTAAAATGTATATCCATGTTGACTGGTGGAAGATAAAAATGATCTTTTATGTTTCTGAGATCATCCAGGAAACCTGTGAGATTATTTGAGGAGGTATTTTATACTGTAGCCTCCATTAGAGTTTCTTCTAACCAACACTATTTATTCTTTTCAGTTTTCAATCAATGCTCGTCGGTCTCCTTGGAGTGGCATTGGACTGAACCTCTCCGGATTGATTGGAGCACTACCTGCGCTCATGTTTGTCAGCCATGAATAATCTGTAACGACATTCAGTCCATCAGCAGGGGCCTTGCAGTGTGCATTCATTGTGGAAAATGGACAGCTCAATCAAAAGAAGCTCTTGAAAAGCTGGTTATAACCGGAGGCAGAGCCTTGACCCAGAACACTGTACTGCCAGCAGCCCTGAACGGAAAGTCCGGGTGTATTCCTGGTGAACTCAGTGCTTGTTTTGGCCCCGCCCATTCTGCTCCTTACTCTCCTAGCTGTTTAATAGAGCTATGCTTCACTCAGAAGGCCATGCTATCCTTGCTAGGAGACAGACACTTATGGCAGCACCTGCCATTGTGAGCTCCTTGGAGTCAGCTAGCATAGGCCACCCATCATTGTGCTACTTTACATGGTAATGGAAGTTTGAAGACTTGATCAAAAGGCAGTAATACCCTTGGCTCTGTGACCCAAGTTTACCTTTTGAATACTCACACAGGGTTCCTGCACAGTCTTGAAAACTAGTTTGCTTAAGTAAGTTTAGTTCTTTAAAATAAATACATACATTCTTAAGGAGTAAACACCTAATTCATTATATGTAAAACACAAAGGGAAACTCAATGTCAATCTCTAGGTGTTCATTTAGGATCCCAGGGTGTTCCAATCTGGAAGGGATGTGTATTATTGTATTATTTTTATTTATTTATTTTACTATTATTGGAGTATTGCAGTGACCTTTTGTTCAATATGTACATTTTAAATGTACAGTTAAATGACAATAAAGCCTGCTTGTGTTTATGTCTAATCTATCCAGCAAGTTCCGGATCTTGCTCAGGTTTTTTGCATACAGAGACATCCACTTGAATGTAAATCAGTTACTGGATGAATGTCAGTTGTTTCCTTTCAATGCAATGAAGCAATAGCTCTTCTCCCAGCAACCCAAGCATAACTCAGATCCTGATGCCATTACTAAGACTTAATTGACTAACCTTTCAGAGGAAGCTCATTTTAGCTACATTTATCCAGGAACTTGTTCTTTTAATCACGATAATTATGAAAAAAGTTTGGAATGTAAATTAAGAACTTCAGCTCAGCTCCTTTTTCACCATGACAAAGAGCTATGTGCTAATTACATAAGATGGGACCTCGAAAAACATTCCAAGGTCACATCACAGAAACTCAATAAACTTCAGGCATCTTATATGGTAAAGATGACTTTCTGAACTTCTGAATTGGAGCATCGGAATGAGAAGGAAAGGGGATTCTAAGCAACTTGATAGTAACTTTGTTCTTGGGGCCAGAGTGGCTGGTTGAGTCTTTCAGAAACCTCTGACCTATTCAGAACTTCACCCAGATTAATCTATTGACAGAGAAAAGAGAAAATATCCAGTGAGCAGCAGTTGTGTGGATGAACATCAGATTAGTCTTAATGTCAACTGCAACATTAATCTGGAAAGGTCAAAGTTTGACTAAATGGCATGAACGTTTGGGTCCCTCCTTCCTTGTATCAATTGTTCAAACTGGTGGTGATGGTTATAATGGTGAGGGAGATTTCATTCTGGTCCTGTCAGTGACAATTGAGCAATGTTTAAATAGCGTAGCTTAGCTAAGTATTGTTATAAACTGTGTTCCTGAATTTATGAACACAGTGTACCCATCTTCTGATGGCTGCCTGCTGCAGGATATAACAGGATTGTTTCTCGAACAATTCTCTGGAAGAAACTCTACTGTACTTCAGTGCGCTCCATAGTAACCAGACCTTAAGACAATAATACAAGTGAGAGATGTGGTATATCCCATGTTGTCCCCTTGTAAGACCACCTCCGGGCAAGGTTTCTGATGTTTTCTTGAATGTTTGCCATGAAGAATTAAGGCACTTCTGAATGAAAACAGTGACCGGTTTGGCAAGCGCCATTCCTCACTTGCCATCATCTTCATCTTGAAGGCATAAAGTTCTTGAAGGGATAAAGTTCATCTGAAAACGTAAAAAAAATGGCCGAATATTGGTTGAAAAGTTTCACACTGAAAAATATTTAGAATTTTAGAATGGAAACAGTACATAAACTCTCAATTTTACAGGGCTTACACGTTCTAAATACAGCACAAGCTGGTGTGTATCTGTACGTTTTGTTGTCATTTTAACATTCTGTTTAGCTCCAAACTTGTTTCAGACGCCTTGACCTGGCGTCTGGGTGTCTTACCTCTATCAGAGCTAAATTTGCAGATAATTGCATTGTTAGTAACTTTGAAAGCAAGCTCTGGGAACCTGAGGTGACGGTGATGACACCGATACCATCTGTTTGAAAGAAGATCCAAGAGAGGAAATAGCACACTTCCAGTTTACTTTTGACTTGTTGCCAGGATGTGCAGACAGTTCATTCGTAAAAGCGTTCATCTGTGATGTCTCGCCTTAACCATTGTGAACTCTTTTCCTTGAAAACGGTGCAAGGCCCTGATGTAGACTCACCCAGCCCTAATCCTCCTATATCCACTGATGAGTCCTACCCTCACACACAGAAGGGGCATCGCCTAATTGAATTTCCTTGCTCACAATGAACACACACTCAGGACCTGCAAGTTCCAGTCCTTGCCTTTGATAAGCAAATGACCCCTATGGAATTGAGGTCAGAGCCAGCAAAAACAAGAGTGAGGGGAGAAAAATAAAGTCCTGCACTCAGACAAGCCCAATATCGACTCACCCAGGATTGAGTCCAGGGATGTTTACCCTGTGTGTGTTGAGCCCCTGTTGGCTCAAGGGAAGATTCCTTCTGCCCACACACACAGAAAGACGTCTGAGCGCTGACAGTGTGACCTCTTTCCTTTTGTTAACTTCTCACACATTTGAATGGGGTGCATGTGTAAATAATGTTGTCGCTGCCGCTGTCTGAACACAATGAACCGAACGTAGACACGTCTTTTGTGTGTGTGCAAGTGGATCTAGTGTTAGATTGAATTCTGTTCCTGGACAACTTTGCAAAAAAGCGGCATCATACAAATGTGAGGTCAGGTTATTCATGAACTCAACCGCTCTGCATCTACTCTGGTCTTCTTAAAACTGTGGCTGTCTGGAGGAAAAACAGAGTGTTTTAACCTGACCCCATGGCCCAAAAGCTTTTACTGACACTCCTTTTTGCAAGTTTTCTTTGTCTCTTTTGAGACAGCCTAGGTTTGAGATGTGATTCACTCACTAACTCTTAAATACTGTCTAAAATTTCCTGGTTGTTACTATATGACTTCAACAGTCAAACTTAAACTGTCACTCACATTTTCAACATGTCTACAGGAAAGCTCTATGGATGTGAAGTTGGGAAAAACTCATTACACAAGCAAGATTTATCCTCACTTGTGTTTGCCTTTTTCCGTAAAGAGCTGATATGTAGTTCGGTAGATGGAAATACCTGTTGTGAATCAGTTCTGATGGAAATTTTTCTCTTGACTGGTCATATGAACGATCAGTTGTTTGTGTCTGCAGAGCATAAACAGCCAATCCCTGCTCACATAAAGGACAAAGAACAACACAGTCAGTTCACATCTTTTCCCCATTCATATTGCTTATATTCATATTTCTGGTTTTGCTTTGGAGACGGCAAACTGTATTTTGGTCCTGATATTTATACTGCAAATCTTTTACATTGGTATGTATGTACATACAATGGCATGTGGTGAGTGAAGAAAAACACATTGTTGCAACGTTAAAATATATAAAGTGTGCCTTGCATGTTTACTGCACAAAATGCTAGATTTTTTTAGTCTGCATATGGTTTGCTGACAGTCATTAAAGAGCCAACAAGGAGGAGAAATTATAAGCAAGCCTGCAGGACACTATGTTGCTGACAAACACAGAACAAAGGGGGAACTGTTGCTTGAAGTGCCAGGGTGACAGAAAATGTAAAGATTATCAGTGGATTTTGGGGTCTCATTTAAAACAAAAACACATTAAAAAGTCAATGAATCATCCAGTCTTTTTTTATTTGATATTCCCGTCTCATAAAGACAGAGTTTAAAGCAGATTCTGATGTTTTACTTCCAGTGTATGAGGTCTTGCTTTGTAGGGAAAACAAGATGTCCAAGGTATTTGCTCTTTGTTGACAAAAAAACTTTAGGTTAAGGAATTAACCCCGGTTCTCTGAAACATGAGACCGAAACGAATGTTGAAAGAGAACCCCCATTGTTTTCCAGCCAAAATCAAAGATATTTTAAAATCTTTAAAACATTTATTATTGAGAAAAATATGTTTTCAGTAGCATTTAAAGCTTTCTAACAGAGGAAAGCAGACATTTACTTTTAATATTACTATATAACTGATGGAAAACAATTTCAAAGCTCATTTTTAACCTTAGGTAAGCATGGCTAGTCTGATATTATAGCTCAGCAATTTAAATTTTCTTAGTTTCATTTTGCCAGAACATACATTTGAAACAAACAGTTTAACAACATACTGTATATCTCTGAAGATTTTTGATAATGTGTCAGAAGATTATGTCTTTTTAGTTGTTTTGTTTTTTTTGTAAAATTATTATTTGGAATCTAACACGTTATTAGCTTGTAAAATTAGCCGTGCATCCCGTAATGTTTTTTATTATTATTATTATTACTATTTCAGAGATGGATACATCAACTTACTAATGTTTCACTGCATGGTTACCTGAAAAAAAAAAAGTTATGACTGGCTCTTCCTACCAGTCAACTTTGTCTTTTTTCAAACAAAAGATAAGAAGATAAGAGAAGAAAAAACTTCAGTAGGTCCATAAGAAGCTGTACCTGTGGGACTGGAGGAAACTGTATAGTCTCTTTCATAAAACAGTCAAACTTCAAAGACTAATTTGGCAATAAATTTTTGTTGATTTAAATTTGTGACCTTTTAGAACCTTTTACAACTTCAAACTTTACCCTCATTAAATGTAAATAAACTATAAAATTTGGATTGCCCCTTAGGAGAAAAACATTCAATTACAAAACAGTTTGGAATATTGCAGTGGCATAATTTATTACCGTTTATCTGTAATTTTTAAACCTTCTTTCATATCATATCTACACTGCTCACCATGAATGTTGAGTCTCTGTAACTAAAATCTGCACCACATTATATCATTAAAGTTTAGTGAAAGTTTATCAAATTGGCCAAAGATAGTTTTAAGACTTTTTAATATTTTGTATTTGAAACTAAAATACAAAATATTCTACCAAATATTGGATCCAAGCAATTTTATGCATATTGCAAAGATGACTGAAAGTTAGTATACTGAATAGTTCTTGCTAATTTTAGGATTTCCATCTGCTGTGTCTCCATTTTCAGCTGTTCGACCAAGTGACACAACAATGTTTTAATCAAACCAGGAAATTTCAGGCAAGTTCACTGAAAGACAAAAACGTAAAGGGTGAAAAGCTAAAATTGAAATTAGTGGTTTTGTTAACAGTCTGTGAGGAAGTTGCCAGAGAAACTCATTCTAATTCTTTAAATATTGGATTCAAGCTATTTTGTTTCCTGTTTGTCAGCCTCTTCTAAATTTCTTGCAGCGCTACAGGGGCAAACATATCATGGCTGCGCACAACTGACTAAGTTGCCCCTTGCGCTCCAATAAAAATTAACTCACCAGGGTTCCAGCTGTAAGCCCAGGATTCCTGTGGTGTCAATCACATAATCACCCTTTAAAATTTTCACTGTAATTTTACTGAGGTTTGGGATTTGAGCTCATTCATAAATGGCCCGCAGATCAAACTGAAGGCTGATGGAAACATGTCATGTTTTAATTATCATTAACAAGAATGTTAAGTGCAGGAGAAAACGTGTAAAAATTCTCTTCCCTTTTTTAAACACTAAAACATCTGAGGCTGCTTACCAGATTATTATAAGTTTATATTAACCATAATTGTGAAGATAATTTATTTTTCTGTAAATAAGTAGTTTCTGTACTGGCCTTCTTTCAGTAGGAATCAAAAAGTTTGCATTTTTCACGTTCAAAAGAAGTAAACTTTAAAAAACAAAAAGATGCATTAAATATACCCCAACCAATTGTTATTTAGTGGCTAAAATTTTTTTTTTTTTTTTTCTAAAAGTGATGAGATTGTTTTGTCCATCTTATTAATTGGAGTGAAATTGGACAGAGTGACTCACAAGGGTGTTACTGGAAGGTGTCAGACACAGAAAGCAGGTAATTATAGAAACAGGAAGAGATAAGGAAACAGAATGCAATTAGCCTGGCAAGCAGAGCTTCAAATTGCTCTTCTTAGGATTTTTCACCTCAGCTTGCTATTGTTCATGCTATCCATCTCCATACGGATCTGTGGTCCTTTTGCCCTCCAGCTCAGAGTGAATAAGAAGGTTTGCATTAATCAAATACTATATGCAGAGCAACGGGAAGCTCAGAATGGCAGTCGGGGCCATGTTTTAAATGTATGTATTCAGGTATGGTTCTCTGTTTTGCACACATAATCTGCTGAGAGCTCAGTGTAAATCAGAGCCATCAGATGTTTTTCTCTACTTAACATCCAAGGCTGAAAGGATTTCTAAAAAGTTAATTTGAAATGTAGATTTAAGGCCTTGCTTTAAATCAGCAGTTTTTTTTTTTTCTCTTGTGTCATGTAAGAAGTTTATGAGTCGAGTCAATAACTAATTCATAATGTCAGATATTGTATTTGGAGCAAAAATGCTCATTCATTTTCCGCTCAGGTTGGGAATTTTTAAGTAGCTGAGCAATGACTCAGTGTACTCCTAATGTTAGATCTGATTTCAGGATTTTCAGATTCATTTTTATTATGTATAATTTGCTAAATGATATGGAATTATCACGTGGCAAACATAAAAGTAGTTTCACTTGTTAGTTTTTATATTTTAAATGGAAAGTTGGATGCAGGTGTGATGCTGATTTGCAGAAAAGAGAAAGCTGGATTTCTTCTGCTCCATTTGTTCATCCTCTGAAGTGCCCATTTTGTTACTCTAGCCATTTGTTTTAGCTTTTAGGTGCTCTCTCAGCCTGTGTCAAACTCTCTGGCTGCAGACTCATGTCAGCACACAAACACACTCCTCCAAAAAGCTTGACTTCAAAGAGACAAAAAGAGAGTAAATGGGACTCTAAATAATGCATTTGTTTTTTTTTTGTTTTTGTTTTTTTTAAATGAATCTCAATTTCTGACACTTATCGGCAGCATTAAGAAGACAAACATGTATAAATAACCTTTTATTCTGTTTGTCAAATTAGCTGTTGTTGGTGAACAACATTGGTGAAATCCGACGGACAGCATGGGATGTTGTTGATGCTCCTAGTGGTGCTTCAGGGCTGGATTCACAGCACATGTAGTCACATTTTCTGTGATCACATATAAAAAAATCTACTGCACTTAGATACTAATACATGGCCGTCTGCCAGTGACCCTCACAGCTACTTATCACTGAGTGTGGCTGCCGGCAACAGAGCCACTACTTTTTCTGCAGCAGAAACCAAAAGTCACCATATTATTATTATTATTTTTTGTTGTGTTGCAAATTTTAAAAAGGCTGAACGTATATGTTTGTTATTGTGCCAGGTGCCACTTCCTCCCGCATCAGATTGGAGCAGCAAACGATCGGTTCAGACACATCAGGAGTGTGAGGGGCGTGGAGGAGTCTCAAAGTGCTTTTATGCAAATGGCCATCAAAGAGAGGTCCCCCACTGAATCCGAATGTAATTGTCTGAGTCATTCCCTTCGGTCGGCCTCCAGTTTCCATTGCAACTGTCAGATGAACGACTGTCTCCCAAACAGAAAATATAAGACGGAGCGAAAGCGGAAAGCTCAAGAAAAACATTGCAATCTCCTCTTATTCTATCGTGGTAAAGACACATGGGTGCAAGTGGGGAGGGGGGGCAAGGTCGTAGCTCACTATCCATATATATATAGATCTATATATATATATATATAAATCTATATATGTAGATATATATATATATATATATATCTACATATATCTACATATATA